>JAMKQA010036917.1:0-14459 GCA_024699735.1 Posidonia australis | reverse complement strand
CAAGGAGGATTTGAGGAGCTCCGTTGCCTCCATGAAGGCTGCTTGGGCAGAAACCTTCCCTGCCTCTGCTGATGCTCCTCCCTCCGTCGACTCCAATATCCCGCCTGTGGCTGCTGCCCCGTCTGATGATATTCTGCAGCAGTAGCCTCGCCCTTTGCTTTTTCTTCTTTTTTCCTCTTTTACATTGCCACTCTTGGCGTTTGTAATATTGGTATGGACATTGCCTAAATTTTGTTACATCTTTTTGATCCCGGTATACGCCGTGGACTAATATATAACACTAATACTTACCATGGCCAAAAAAAAAAAACATGATTTGACAGTGAAAGTGTTACTGGTGGGTTTCCAAATCAATAAATCATGTCCATCTGCTAGGCTAACATTATTGACTATGGTTGAAAATAGCTCCACCTGATCCTGTAATAGCTCAGAATCCTCAAGATTCGACGGATTAATAAATA
This sequence comes from Posidonia australis, assembly GCA_024699735.1. Classification (NCBI taxonomy): domain Eukaryota; kingdom Viridiplantae; phylum Streptophyta; class Magnoliopsida; order Alismatales; family Posidoniaceae; genus Posidonia; species Posidonia australis. The sequence goes on along the minus strand of JAMKQA010036917.1, from coordinate 13,998 downwards.
GAAAATTAGGATCAGCAGCATTAATTTCTAAAGTTTTAAAAACAGAAGCTTTTTTGAACCTAGCCAAATGATATATGCCGTGGATGCTGTCTTTTAATTTCTCACCGCTCCACCATTTTTTTTCCCAGAAAATGGTATATCTACCATTGTGAACCTGAAAATCCTTGAAACCATTAATAATATCAAAGAAATTTTTGAGTTCCAGCCATAATGGTGAGGCTCTACCATTTGAAATATTAAGAATAGCCCCTGGACCATTCCTAGCAAAGTACTTTAATATGACAACCTCTTTCCATTTCAGTGGGTAGGAAGTAGATAATAATTGCGATAGCAACTTGCATTTTAGAGCCATATTGAAATGTGTCAAGTTAATGATGTCCCAACCTTTTTGTTCCTTTGATCTACAAATTGTTGACCATTTGACAAGATGACGAACAGAATTTGGAGATAAGGAGTTCCATAGGAATCTACTTCTTATCTTGTCAATTGCTTTTGTTACCCTATTAGGGAGGTGAAGAACAGAAAGATAGTAAGTAGGGATGGCAGATAACATTGAGTTTACCAAAGTAAGTCTCCCCCCCAAAGATAGGAATTTTGCTTTCCAATTTGATAATTTTTTTGTAATCTTCTCTATTATCGGGGACCAATCCTGGTAATTAGGTTTTCTGAAATGTAGAGGCAATCCTAGGTATTTAATAGGTAGCTTATCAATGCCACATCCCAGTATTTGAGAAGCCCTCTGAGTGAAGTCTTCAGAAACTCCCAATCCAGTGATTGATGATTTATTGAAGTTTATTTTCAGTCCTGAACAAGATTGAAAACAACATAGAATTCTCTTGATATTCACCAAATTTTCCTCCTCAGCAGACAAAAAAGGGATTGTATCGTCTGCATATTGAATATTCATTAAATTAGGACCACCATTAGGTAGTTGTATTCCTGATATTAGATTGTTATCAAATGCATGTGAAAGCATCCGATTCAGCACATGTGTGACCACAATAAAAAGAAATGGGGATAAGGGGTCACCTTGCCTTAGCCCATTAGATGCCTGAAAGTACCCTTTAGGGGAACCATTAATTAACACAGAGAATTTAGCATAAGAGATGCAAATTCTGATACAAGTAATCCATTTTTCACCACAACCCAGCCCTTTAAGAGTCTCCAATAAAAATTCCCAATTTACATTATCAAACGCCTTTTCAAAATCTAATTCCAAGACCAATCCCAGTATGGTATTCACTTTCATGTAATGTAGGGTTTCCTGAGCAACTAGAAAGCAATTTCCTATGTACCTCCCAACAAGAAAGGCACATTGAGAGTTATCAATCACCCTGTTTATAACAGGATTGAATCTAGTTGCTAATGTCTTAGATATGATTTTGTAAAGACTATTAACCAGACTAATGGGTCTGAAGTCTTTTATCTCCTTAGCTCCTTCTTTTTTGGGGATAAGAGATATAAAAGTCTGGTTAATGTGTATCAAATATTCCATGTCATTGGTAGAATGAAGATTGTTGAAAATTTCAACTATGTCATCTTTCAAAATATCCCAGAAGTGCTGGAAGAAGCACATTGAAAAGCCATCAGGGCCAGGTGCTTTTTCTCCTGGTAACGCTTTTACACTTAGTTGGATCTCTTCCAAAGAGAATGGGCTTTCCAAAATATTTGGATCAGGGATTTTGGTTGGCACCAAAGTGTCCCAATCGAAGCATGGTATTGTTCACTTTTTTTTATTAAATTGCCTAGTGAAGTGCTTTTCGATTTCTTTACATATCAAGGATGGAGATTGTTCCTGGATACCGTTTATAATAAGGGTATGAACCGCATTGATTCTCCTTCTATGCTTTACCATATTATGGAAAAATTTAGTATTAAGGTCTCATTCCTTAAGCCATTGAATTCTGGATTTCTACTTCCAATATGCTTTTTGTTCTTGTAGGAGTAAATGATGTTCATTTTTAAACTCCCTCAATTTCCTTTTCAATAAAGCTGAAGTATTATGGTATTCCATTTGTGAGTCAATGTATGCGATTTGTGCTTCCACCACCTTGAGTCTATTTTTCCTCTGTTCCCTAATAAGAGCAATCCACAAATTGATATGTTTTTTCAAATACTTTAATCTATATGTGAATCTAGCCACAGGAGAGGTGGCAACACATATGTCTAAAGACTTGTACCAGCAATGTTCTACAAAACTGGAGAATCCCTCAATTAAAAGGCTAGATTTATAATACTTAAATGGTGGAGGGCCCTAGTCAAATGGGATTGTATTAAGTATGATTGGAAGGTGATCAAAAATAACTCTAGATTTTCCCAAACAATAAGAGTTGAGATATTTATCTCCCCAACCTGTTGTGATTAAGAACCTATCCAATCTGACCATGGTGGGAAGATCTTGGAAGTTCGACCAAGTGTATTTACAGTTATTAGGAGGAATGTCAATTAAACAGCGATTTTCAATAAATTCATTAAATTCTTTCATATGATAGAATATACCACCTCTTGAGGAGTGTTCAAAGGAATACCGTATCATATTAAAGTCCCCTCCTATCACCCAATTAGAATTTACTTTATTACCAATGGCATCCAATTCTTCTAAGAAGTTTTTCTTTAGGCTTGAAACACATGGCACATATACACCTGTAAGCCACCATTCTAAGTTATCCAACTTATTCTTGAAAAATAAAGAGATACTGTAGGTTGCTACAATGTTGTCACTCATAGTGACAAGATTGTCATCCCATCCTATGAGAATACCCCCAGAGGCACCCAAAAAAGGTAGAAAAGACCATTGCGTGAGTCTACCTCCACCAATATAATTCAAAGTAGTGGGGGGGTAAGGTTTCAAGTATAGTCTCACTAATAATGATAATACTGCATTTATTTGATTTTATCAGATTTCTAATAGCCCTTTTTTTATCACCACTTCCCATTCCCCTTATATTCTAAGCTGCTATTAACATTTAATTACATTGGGAAATGGAAAGAGAAGCAAAGTTCTCAAAAAAATTGGGATCCTCTATTAGATATTGACAATTCAGCCCTTGATCTTCTCTGACCAGACTATAGAAAGATTTAGCCTCTGGGATAGTCTTAAAAGTAAAACCAACCTTTTCAGCAAATCTTTTGAAATGATCATATGAATCCCAAGTAAAAACATCATGCAATAAAGTACCAGAATTATCTAAATTATCAGAAATTGAATTCTCAGCTGAATCAACAACAGCCACAGGATTGCATGTATCAACAAGATTGCATGTATTAATAGTATTGCATGTATTAACAGCAGCCACAGGATTGACAGGATTGCATGTATTAACAACAGCCACAATATTGCAAGTATTAACAGCAGCCACAGTTTGTTGCATAGCAACAAAATTGCATGTATTAACAGGACTGCTTGTATTACAATTGAAATTGCAAAAATTACCTGGCGCATGAATGGGTGTTGGTGAGCGTGGATCAGCCATAGCCTCACTGGTTCCTCCCAAGTCATCACTTTCCAAGCAATCGTAGACAGCAAGCACTTTTTAAAATTTGGATAGAGAAAGATTCCTTGCCTTTATATCAGATTCTATAAACTTGGAAGTTTCATTTTCTCCAAGGTTAGGAGAGACAGTTGCAGGGAAATTGGGAGGATTTTCTTCCCTAGGGGAAGAGTAGGATGGGGTAGGAAGGATACCAGTAGTCTTAGAAGTTGATAACTTTTTTGGACTGATGGGTCTAGTCCAAACATTCTTTCCTGCTTTTGTATTTCTATTCCCTCTATTGTCCCTCCATCCTTTATTGTTTTTGAACTACGTCCTAATTGGGTTCAAAGCACTAGAACTAGGATATCCAGAATGTGGTTTAGTAGGCCAAACATGTGTCTGCCTTGGGGTGACTTCAGAAGAAGAGCATATGTCCCAACTCTGTCTAAACTTAATGGGTAGACAGTTTTACCATAAGCAAAGAACCTACAATCTGGTATCTCCATACCATGGCGGACTTTGATTCGGATTCTGGAGAAGCCCAAAGTTTTCACAAAATCCAAAGACATATCAACCTCTAATAAATCGGCAAAGCTTTCTACCATATGTCTGAATATATCCACATTCCAAAGGTGATGTGGAATCCCTTCGAGTCTGATCCAGACTCCTTCCGCTTTTATATTACAGACGGCATTAGAATTAGAAGTCCATGGTATGAAAGAGGTTGAGATCATCTGGAGCAATGGGTCGTAGAAATTGAGGGAGTCATTTCTGTCTTTAATGGATGGGAATATCAATAGGAATTTCCCAGGGGAGAATGTATGCACCTCTATTTCAGGAGCGTTGGACCATTTAGCCCGAATGTGTTCGTGTAGGGTTTCTCTAGTAAGACTCGGAGAGTGCACTGTAATAATGGCACTACGGGATAGTAACATTTGCTGATTACAAACCGCCTCAAAGGGGGCTAGTATGATTGGATTTTGAGGGGAAAGTCCAACAAATTTTATGGTGGGAGGGAGTGTGGGAGCCATGTGCGAACCCTGAAAAAATTTACACAATGCTACAGAGTGTGAGGGTGATTTACATTTAAAACAGATGCCCTTATACTTGTAACCTTTTTTTTCATGACCCCTCAACCCACATCTAAAACATCTGCCATGTATAATGCAAAAACTTACCCAAGGAGGACGTGTTTTCTTCCTGCAAATCTTTTTCCAACCACCGCACTTGTCTTCCGTTAGCAAAGTTTTACAGCACGAAGAACCAGAAGGAGAAGATGAGTCTCGTCTACAGGTAGAGAGAGTGGGGGTAGAAGTCTGATTTGGAGATTGAAGCACCGCAAATCTCGAGCCAAAGAAGGTGTATCGACTGTCAGAGGAGAGAGCCAGAGATGGGGTCTGGGAAAGGCGGCAAAAATCAGACGGCATCCCAGTGTCAGAGTTATTGCCCGTACACGAAACGTTCCCAAGAGCCTCGGAATTGAAACCCCAATTTCGCTCCGATAATAAAGAGATATTACCTCTAGACTCATCATCGTTACCAGGCAGATAATGCGGAGAAACACTATGGTTACCCAAAAAACCATTGCTAACAGGAGAGTAATTAGATTCCGAATTGGAAATGACAGAATTAGTGTCACGATTAAGCCTATTTCTCGCTTTTTCAGCACAGTCTTTTTCTCTTTCACACGGTAATGCAGGACATGGTGGATATTTAATTTGATTTGACTTGCCACTATTCACGAGGGATACAGAATGGCAACCGTTAGAGTAAATCGTGGGAAAATTATGTCCCCACCCAAGAAAAACCCCATTATCAACGTTATAGTCATTGGTACAAGAATAACTAGAGTCCTGATTCAATTGTCTAGTAGGGGTAGATAAATAATGCGACATAGACGGAGGATAATAGGTCGTGTAATTCCACACGGAATCAAGGGTATTTTCTGCAAAGGCTGTTTGCGTGACAGTGCTCAGGGATTCCCGCCTCTGCCGGTTGTCGGAACAGGAGTTCCGGCGAGAGCCTACCGCCCTGTTGAAGGTATAGGCTGGAGGAACCAGAAGGGGTAAGAGATACCCTTCTGATACAGGGGAAAAAATCTCCCCCATACCCAGACTACGAACATCATCACAGGCATAACTTAGAAATTTCCCAGACAAATCATAAGTATTATCAATTCTATCATCATCGTCACAAACAGGATTGAAACCAACCCTAGCTCCTCTTATATTTTCCTCCAGAGTCTTATGTAAATGAAGCTAATAATTTTTAGGATTTCTAAAAGAGCAATCCATCACTATTTCATCAAACACATAACAAGATCGTAGATTGATAAATCGACCAGAAGTCAGAGCCTTATAGCAAAAGATAGAGTCCAAAGAGATATTAGGGTAGAATCTGTTAAGAGGCAGTAGTCTGGGGGAAGAGACCGCAGAGATGCGCATGTAAAAAAATCTTCCCCAATCACTCCAGAAAATCACAGATCCAGTCGACAAATCGTCTATAGAACCAAAGAGGACAGACACAGAACTACCATGAAGCACTTCTTGTTTGTTTCCATCAGTAGCACACAATAAAGTTCATCCAGTAGGCTGTAGCCGTGATGGTCTTTCGGCATCTCAATAAACTCGACACCTTTCTTCACTTATCATGCTTGTAGGCTGTAGCATATCCATGAGGGCGTAGTTTGCAACCGTGTAGAAAGGAAAATGTGAAGGTCTTGGGCAAAAGAATGTTTCCTCTGCGGTCGTGTCTGTATTCACTAGTCTAGCAACAGGAAAAAGTGCTTTTGATCTATTTCTTTATTACTCGTCTGTATCATGATGGCATCTCAATTCGGGGCTGCTTTTTGTATGAGAGGGTATTCTGTGGATGGAAGGACTTCGGTTCTATTTGCCCTCTTCTACCATTTGGCTATTGGAATTTATGGAGAAAAATGTTACATGCATGTATGGTCTTTCAGTTTCTTATGAAAAACCCAGATAAAGAGACCACGGAGATATGGTTAACTGCAAATCAAACTATGCTTTTTGTTTTCTTCTCGTTTTAATAGAATTCCTATTTATTTAAATAATATTTTGTATCTTTCAGAATCTCTGATTCACATTCGATTATTGAACATTATTTCGAACCTAAAAATGTAGATTTTGGTTGTGTTTGATCCCATGTCATTTGAGTGCTAAAAATGAGGAATTAATTTTTTTCTGCTTTTCATCTCAGTTCATGCAGTTTGCTACATTGTATGAATGAATCCTTTGTAATTCCATTTTGACTCAAGTCATAGATATTAGATACTAGATACAAAACTTTGCACACTCCATGCACGGAGCAGACATGAGATCAATAATGCTGTGTAGTGAAGATTGGAGAACCATATTGACTTCAACATCTGAAGAACCTATCTCTATCCTAGGATTTTTCAAGAAATAATCAAATTTGAGCTGATGTCATGTTATACATTGAATCTCCAAAGTTTTGATGTGTCATCGGTTTGATCGAGAATTAAAGAATTGTTGCAACTTTGATTAAAGAGACTTCAAAAAAAAAACCTTAACTAAATATCATCCTAATGGTTCCTTCAGATGCTGGATCCATCAGATTCTCAAGTAGTGCAGACGACGTCATAGATTTTCATGCATCTTGTTGATGCAATAAAGCCTACAAGAAATAGGAGTAACATTAAAATTGTCGTCCTATCTCTCCTTTAGATTAGTGCAGACTGCACCCTAACTTCATTACTAATTTTGCTTGGATGTTGTGATGAGGAAGCAGATTGGGAATGAAATATTGCCAAGGAAAGAACATCCTCTCCAAATGCATCCACTTAAGATAAATGGGGTACAGAAGTTGCATCACATTGTCGCCACAAAATCATAAGAACAGCGTAAGGTAAATTTGCAGCATCCTTCCACATCACCACAAAAAACCAGTGACGGTAAATCAAACATGTATCAGCAACAAGGCACTTCATCATCAAACTCCTTCAACTTGAGCACAGTCATCTTCATCAAAAGAATGAAACAGGGAAAGCTCTGCTTCAAGGAGAGCATCAAGTTCATCACCTGTACATTATCTAGTCAGAAAGTAAAATTGCACATGTGCTGCAACACACACAAAAAATCCAAGAAATTCAATGCTTACAAGGTTCTAAACCTCCAAGTTATGTGGAGGATTAGACCTGGTCTATAAAATGTCCATCTAAATGAGCCATAAATAAAACACTATTTTTAAAATAGAGCCTATTACTTGTATTTACTCTCTTTTCATAGGAGACTAGTGTAGTGTTTACGTATAAAAGGTTTCAGTGAAACCTTGAAAGTGAATTAGCAGAATGATATGAGACAACATGGGTACATGCACATATGTGAAGCCCCTTTGGTTTCAAAGTACTTGATTCCTAAATGAGAAAGCAGCTAAAATGAAGATACCCAACCAAAAAAAAAACCCCAAGTCCAGAAGGAATACCATTATGAGAAACTAAAAACAATCCTATTGGAGATTCCTTAAAGTTTTGAACATTGATACAATATAATATTTGGAAGAAACATAAGAAAAAACCCTATCTGAATGTAATAGACTTGGTCATTTGGAACCCACTAGTAACAAATCATTTTTTGTTTTACTTTAGGACTTTGTAATATGTTGTCAACTGGAATAATGCAAAGGTACCAGCATTTATAAATTGATGATGCCACAATGCAACTGTTAATCAAAGTAAAATGAAATAATAATCAGGGCAATCATATGTTAATCACATCATATACCTAGTATTACAAAAGAGATGTATTTTATGCATAAGCTTTAAAGCTTAAAATGGACAGGGTCCTTTCAGATAATAAAATCTCTTTCTCGATACAATTTTAATATGAGAAAACCTTTGTTCTAAACCCTCTATGGAAAAGGGGAGAATTATGATAGCCTTCTTTTGTAGAATAGACAATATGGAAGTATATGCTCCTTTCTGAATTTCAACAGGAGAGACTGAGAAACTCCAAACAACATTGGAAAAAGTATCTTTCAAACATTTCTCCCTACACAAGCAAATCATTAAATTCCTCGGTGGCATCGGAAAGAACGTTAGTGCTCGCTAGGCAGGCATCTGAAACTCTTTGGGGAGCATTTCCCTCAAAACATTAAGTGTTTCATTCCCCTCCTGATCATGAAATCTCCTGCACTCTTGAGATGCATGCAACTCCAATCAAAGGTAACCAGTAGGAAGAGACACAAAAAACAAAACCCAGTGCAACAAACAAATCTATGCTACTGGTAAAATAGAATAAAGTAAATTGCAATAGTTTTTATGTTTTTGAGTGACACAAAAGAGAAGCGTATGTAAACACCCACATGAGGCATCAACATGGGGGCAGTTCCCTCTTTCCATATGAAGATGGTATGTACTGCAAAATGCTGCAAAAGAAACAGCGAATTTAAAACAACCACCATTCGTTTCTAAACCAAAAATATAATACACGAAGTTGTGTTTTACTGTTTTAGCACCAACCTCTAGACACTACCTTCATCATAAATCAACCTGCATAGCATAAAATATACCAAGAATCACTCAAATACGCTACAAAAGTTAATTCTGATAACATTGCAGGAATCTCTCATCAATTACTAAGTCACTACTTAGGTGTTCTACTACGATATTACTGCATCAGTTTTCAAGACTAGTAGAGGAAAGATAACAGGACTTAAATGGGAGAAAACAATATCAGTATAACATTGCCGTAGAGCAGTGCATCTCCATCACAATTCCAACAATACATCTGCAGCAGAAAGTGTACTCCGTCAGTTCATAAGGAAGAGACTCAGAGAAGAAATATTACAGAAAACTCATCATAGCATTACTTTATGCGAGCAACATGGCTGTATTGTATTAACCATCAGATGCACATACCAGAAGGTTCATCTCTTTCTACCACCACGTTCTCTTAAAGCAAGGTTAAGCGTCTCCCCAGCGCCAATATTGTAATAAGCTAGTGTAAGATTATCCTTGAGAAAACCTGCACGGCCACTTAGTTTCTGTTTATTTGCAGGGAGCTGGACCTCCCCAGCAATCTTCTCTTTGAGACTGCCTATAGTCTCAGATAAAGACTGGATTGTGATCTCCAAGAGTTGTCCCTTCAAGTTGCCTTCGTCGACATTAGGAACCGATACCGTGATACGAACAGATCCCTATAAGCAAAAAAAAATTATCATGTAAAAATTTTGTTGTTGCAAAAATATCATATATCCACCGACTTAAAAGTACCGTCATCATCGTCCATTTAGAATAATGTTATTAGACATCATGTTCAAAGCATAGATGAACAGAAGGTAGAGTAACTACCGGGTGTTGAGCCAGAAACTGATCCTCGGGAATGAGTGAAACTTCATCAGTTCTCTGCCTCTTGGGCTCTGGTTCATCTGGCAGTGGGGGAGGAGCTTCATCAGGAGGTGGTGGAGGTGGCACTGATCCCTGAGGCAGGGGTGGCGGTGGAATCATCGAGATATTAGGGGGTGGCATAGGCATAGGAACAAAAGTTCTGGGAGGAACATAAGATCCCGGTGGTGCCGGAACAGAATAGCTAGGAGGGTTTACAGAAATGGAAGGTGGCATTGGAGGTGGGCGCATAAGAGATTGCTGTGTTGAAGACATAGACAAGGGGGGAGGTGGAGGCCTCACTGATGGAATCACTTGGATTGTAGGAGGTCTTGGTGGTTGAGGCATGAGCAAATTAGTGCCGGGTGGGCCAGAATATTGAACTGCATTTTGTGGCATGCGTGGGACATTCAGGGCTAGTCCAACTGGTGGAGGGAGAGGCCTGATGGACGGTACACTACCAAGCTGCTTTGGTGGAGGTGCAGGACCTGGAAGAACCCTGGCGTCATTGTTCGCATCTAATTGCTCCTCAGCAGAAAGATGACCCTGGGACATGGCCTGATTGGCCGTCCATCCAATACTCCCAGTGTGACCATCCCAGATAACCTGCTTCGGCTGCTCTTCTTTCTTCTTCTCAATCTCAGCCTTAACAGCATTGGAAACTTCCTCTTCAGTTGTCCCAAAGATATCAGGACGAGTACGGGCAAGCCCCACAATATTTCTCGATATCTCATCATCCTGGGCGATGGTCGTCTCACGAAGCTTGGCCATCATCCTCTCCTTCTGCTCCTTGTACTTTGGATCTATGAGAGAGATACGCATGTGTTCTGCCATCTCACTGATCGGAATCAGCTCCCCGGTGATGGGTGAAACGACAAACTTAGTAGGATCTCTCTCTGCCGGGATCCTATCCTCAGGTCTCTTCCAGTTCTTAACTATTCTCATTGGAGGCTCAGGCTCATTAGATACGACAGCCTTCACACCACTCCTGTTCTCCTCTTCTTCCATCATATCGTCCCTCTCCTCTTCTTCGAGTCTTGCTGCCTTCATGCCCTCCTCTACAAGATGCATCTCCTCCTCATCCATTTCCATTTCCATGTCCTTCCCAGGCTCCAGTCGTTGTTGTTGTTCTTCTCCTTCTTCTTGTTCGAGTGCAGTTCCCGGAGCCTTGCTGTTCCTTATGACTTCCTGCAACGTCAACGGCTCGGGCAAGTCGGCATCTTCATCATCTGCAAACTCAATAGTCTCGACAACAACAAAATCATGCCAATCGATCATGGCCATCTGCATCCTCTCCTGCTCGATCTCATCCTCTGCCTGTTGCCTGGCCTGCTCTTGAGACCTCTCCCACTCAAGACGATGCAAACACCTCTCAAGAACCGTCGTTGTGTCGGAGATGCTCTTCCTCAACTTGTCGGTGAGGCCTTTGGGAGGCATAAGCACCTTGGAGTAGGCATCTGCCAGGGTGGTGAAGAATGTGAACAAGCTGTGCGTCGGCCTGAGGAAATGAAACTGCGGGTTGTTAACTTCGCGGGTGGACAAGCTTGTGAGAAAGGACTTCCCATTCCTTGCGACAAACTGGGCGGTAAGCTTGATAATGTCCAGCTCCTCCCCGGTGATGCCCTCTGGGAGCCTGACGGTGTATTGTTCGGCCTCAGGGGGCTCGAGAACCCTGCGTGGGGGAAGTATCTTGAACTGTGTGCTGGCATCGAGTTGCTGCGCAGCATCCTCGGAAGAAGGCGGGGCGGAGACAGCCGGAGCAGATGAGGAATCAACAGCAACAGCAGCACCATCATCGACATCAGCATCAGGTTGTTGCTGTTGTTGCGTAATTATCTCGGAGACACGGTGCTGGTAGTAGGCGTGGTAGGGGTCGGATGGGATGAGGAAGTTGAACTTGGAATTGCCAGAGTTGTTGGCGAGGATCCTCTTCTCGAACTCGGGACCGTTCTTGGCAACGAATGTGGAGGTCTTCTCGATGATGGTCCGGATGTCGGGAGGGGGGTGGATGATCCCGATTGTCCTCGTGTGCGTGGCCACAGAGATCGTCTCCATCATCGTTTTCTTCCTCTTCCTCCGCTCGCCCTAAGAAGACAGGACGAGTTAGGAAGTGGAGGCAGAGGAGGAGGAGGGGGAGGAGGAGGCCGACGGGGAGGGGACGTGGCAGAGGAGGAGGGGAGGAAGAGTAAGTCGAGGCAGAAGAGGAGGAGGAGGAGGACTAGGGGAGGAAGAGGAGGCAGAGGAGGAAGTTGTGGGGGGCGGGGAGGGGAGGAGGACAAGCTGAGAAAGAGGGGCCGCCGCACGAAGAGGAGGGCGAGAGGGAGAACGGGGTAGGTTGGGGGTTAGGAATTTCATTGAAGCAGGGTTTCAACATTGCACTCAGATTAATTTAAAATATATTACTGGGAAGTTTGCACAAAAAACAGGCCAATGTATGAACCCTTTCTTATGTAATATTGGAAAAGTATTTTTCCTTCTCACCCCTTTAATGAAGGCAGTCAAGAGATCTTAGCTGCCCAAATGCAATGCAGGAAGCTCTTAACAGAGAAGCTCTTGTTCTCTGCAGCCAGTTGATCGGGTGAAGTTTCTTCGTAGTTATACGAAAAGTCGAGAGTTTAATTCCTATAGATATTATATATATTACATTACTTAATGGTGGTTTCTCATAATCAAATATTTGAGTGTAATATATATCAAATACCGTTTACAAAAAAAAATAAAGAAGCTCTTGTTACAGGGTATTGGTGTAACCATGCCGTCGAAGGTGGCCACAAATATATATGTGTGTCAAAGGTCGGCAAAGCCATGGCAAAAATAAAATAATGCAAAAATACAGGAGTCACCACCTAGTCTATTAAAATGGAAGACAAGGAAAACCATATAACACATGAAAAATCATGCATAGCAAATAAAAAAGGGGCTGCGCAAACCAGAAATGCGGGTAAGGATCCCTGTTACGTACGAGGAAGGTGTTAGGCACCCTCGTATGCCCGGTAAATCGGTCTTCTATTGGTTTCTCTTTTGCTAATGAAATGTCGACTTTACAGCCTTTGTTGTACGCCCGAGGGCGATATGTCATGCCATCCAAATGCGTGTGGTGTCTAGAGTATATGTGCATGATGTGTAGGGGTGTGTCTTAATGCTCAAAAATATCACTCGTCTGTCGGGTCAAGTGTCGATGCAATAATATTGCATATAAGATCAAAGATCTAATATCTTGAGCGAGTTTTCATCCCTGCTTTCTATATGCCTAAATGCAATCTAAAATGCATGGAAAACATTTGAAAACATATTTGTGCCTTCCTAATGCATCGAGGAAGAAAACCAAAGGGAAACCCAGAAGCAAATCGGGTCAAGAAAGCGAGCAAAGAAACATCAAAACTTGCTGTGTGCTACTGAAAACAGGCTACTGTGCTTGTTTGGTGAGCCAGACTGGTGCTCCAATCTGGTGTGCCACCTATATACGTCTAGGTGGGCTAGGAAGATGTGCTGAGGGAAAAACAGAAAGCCACACAAATCCAAAACATCGGAGGATGCCCTCTGGAAAAATATGCAGCAGAATCATTCTGTAAAACTCAGAAAAAAGCATGCATTACAAGTGCAAGAAATGCAAACGCAATGACCTTGAGCTCAAGGGTTGGTAGCCTCACACAAGGTCTCATCTATTTGAACTAGATGAAGAATGCACGATTCAGACAGGCCACCGGATCATGGGGCAATGCACATGATTCTCCATAAAGGAGTAAGGTGCAATCGACCTACCAGATTCAGCCTAAAACTGAATATAAAAATAAAGAAAACAAATGGAAAACAACCTGATCAAAACTGAAAAGCATGCAGGTGATATCATGGGTACATCCGAGAACCAGTTGTGATCGTGCCAGACCCGAAGGGAGGGGTGGTGGGGAGGAGACCACAGCCATGCCGAGACGGCGAAGGCGCAAGGATAAAAGAAAAGAAAAGGGAGTCACCACCTAGTCTTTTAAGGGAAAGACGAGGAAAACCACAAAATGATGAATGCATGTGATGCAGATGGGAAGGCTGGATGTCAGCTAACCAGAGGATGGGTAAGGATTCCTATTACGCACGAGGAAGGTATTAGGCACCCTCATACGCCCGAGAAACTCGGTCTTTCTAGTCCAAATGCTTGCTAAAGGTTTG
>JAMKQA010036916.1:0-17341 GCA_024699735.1 Posidonia australis | reverse complement strand
ATGAAGGCAGCTGGAGCATTCGTCAATCCAAACGGCATAACCAGGAACTCATAGTGGCCATACCGGGTACGAAAAGCTGTCTTCTGTACATCAGTCTCTCGGATCCGCAGCTGGTGATACCCTGATCTCAAGTCAATCTTCGAAAATACTGATGCCCCTTGAAGCTGATCAAACAAATCATCAATCCTGGGCAGAGGATACTTATTCTTAGCATAGACATTGTGATCCCCCTAGCATCTGATAGAGGTTGACAAACACTTCATACGAACCACGAATAACAATCATTAGCATCAATCAGGACACCCTGTGATCTTACCCCTTTTGATGGCTGATCTAGCAGGCCTGCTCGTGCAAGTTTGGCTACTCGAGGGAGACAGGCATGCTGTTGGGTCAATTAGAATCTAACTGTGCGAAAATAATCCAAATAAGAAACAACCAACTCAAACAAGACACAAGGATTTTTATGTGGAAAATCTTCTCAGTGTGAGGAGATAAAAAACCACGGGACTTTCTCAGTCCAAGTCAACCTGCTCTTTGCTTCAATAAAAGTTACAAAATTGTTCTTCTTCTCAAGTTTTCAAACTTGAAGCATACATCACAAGCATTCAATGACAATAACAAATAGCAGTAGATGAAGAGAAGAATGCAAAGCAAACAAGCTCTCTTCCTAGGCCGTGTGCACCAGCACGGACTGCTCCCACTTCAGCCTCCAAGACTGGCAACAGACCAGCCTCCAAGCTCTACCGCAGCACCAGCACGGGCTGCGTCAGTCCACTGCAGCACGGGCTGCACTCACCGCGGGGCCGTCGGCACACCGCGCGAACGGCTGCTGCTTCCTGCACGCGTGAAACGGCTGCTGCTGGTTGCTGCTCCCCGCACGAACGGCAATAGCTCCACTGCTCCCTGCGAACTCCGGCAGATGCTCTCACAGTCGGGCGCTGCAACCGTCGCCGCAGGAGAGGTTTCAGCCTCGCAGTAAAAAAACACAGATCGTGTTATTTTTTTGTTCCGCGAACGCCCTAGTGCCTTATACCATATTGTTGATTTTACTGTCCTTTATTTGCCATGAGACTGTAGGCCTGAATGAGGTGTGGAGGAAGCCCGCCCAACACATGCTAGAATATTTCGGTAGAGGGAGAGATCCAGGCGAGCTCGAGACTGAGAGGGAGAGGGAGACAATGATCAGTCCGATGACAAAGACTGGTTTGGTCGTGTTCCTTCTTTCTTTTGCTTAAATCAACCGCTACTTTTGTCTACCCGTTGCTCTTTATCGCTTCTTCTCATCATTAGCGTTGTCCCCTGTGTTGATCATCTTGATTGTACAATCCACGTCCTCAATGAGCTAGCAAAGTTGGGCTAGCCCCTTCACATCAACCATTATCGGATCTTTTGCAAACCACTTTGGGGGACAATATATATGGCAGGATGGAAAAGTTATGCGTCGAGCATCATGATCACCTTCCAGGTAAATAATAAAGAATCCACGAAGCTCAGCACCTTCTTTGAGGAGCACCCATAGGAGGTAGCACCCTCATCCACAATAAAGCCTCCAGTCAATGATGGCAAGCACGACCAACTTTACCACAAAATAATTCCTGGTAGACAACGCAAGCTCTCAATGAACCATCGTTTCTTCGTGAAGCCAATTAGGTTAGACTTTTGAGCAACTTCAATGAAGCACACTTTCTTGACAGTTCTGAGACCTAATCCCACTTAAATCTGAGTAAATGCAACAATGAACATTAGGCCCAGCACAATGTCAACTTCTGATAGCAGTCCTATTTCACTGTTTCGTCTTTTGCCTTTTGGTTTCTCAGTGGGTGATGACTGATGGATTAAAGTAAGACTAAGTCTAACTTTATTTGAGGTTGATTATTTCTCTTAAATTAAGACATAAGATTCAATCGTAATCATTTATCTAAAATAGTCTTAACATACAACCATAAATCACCAATAAACTACAAAAAAGCGGTTTACGATTTCAAAAAGAAAAGAAAAAACGAAATCACGTTTGCACGATTCCTGCTAAACAGATGTAACTGCCCGACGGCCTTTTTGTACTGTCCTTCATGCCTGACCTGCCGCGACCCCAATCCCTTGACAATCATCTCCTTCAAAGCGAACAGCCCTCCCTTCCTCTTCACCAACTTGCCTGACTGCTGCTTCTCCTCCCCCTCCCCACCGCTCTCCGACCTAAAGGACCGACAAACCTGGACAACCTGTCGTCACCTGCAGACGTTACCGGGCAACGAGATCCACCGGAATGCCGCCACCGAGGCCACGTTCTTGTTGAGGACCACAATCCGCCTGGGCGGGGAGAACTGGAGTCTGGCCATGGCGACAAAAGCAACAGATGCGGTCGCCGCCATGAATCCAAAACACCAACAACAACAGGATTTGCTTCCTTCCTTTTACACTTCTCCTCCAACTCCTCCTTTTTTTGTATTAGTTCTTGGGACGATGGTGATTGGTGAGGGAAAAAAGAGAGGAAAATATCCTATTGGTGGTGGAGTGGCCCCTGTAGCAGTGTGATTACCACACATTTGGTTAACGCAATCCCAGCACTCCACGATTCCACATGGGTAGTGCTTCCACGTCGGCGATGGAGAGGTCGCTTTCCCATCACAGATCACGACATTGTGGTGGTGCACATCAGCACGTGGTCCTGGCTTTCTCTCACATTGTAAAATAAATGTAAGAAAAGTTTTTTTTTCCAAGGATAAATGGAAAGAAAGGCTGGAATGATATCTCAGGTTTATCAGTATATACTGAGAACAGAGAAATCAATCTGAAGAGGAAGGAGAGACCAAGGATAATAGAGTTTGTTTATGATTTCCACTTAATGTTACCTGTTCTTGTTGGAAATAGTTTTGATTATCTCTTCGTTTTTCAAGATTGTGATACTGTTCTATACTAAGATTGAATCATTTGCTATATTTTTCTTTTGAAATTGTGATACTGTTTTGTTCTATATTGTTTTGTTTTGATTGAATCCTCTATGTTTTTTAAAAATCATGATATTGTTGTATAATATGCCACATATGAAAATTTGATATTAAGTTTACTGTTTCATATTAATGTTTCTAATATTATTACATGACACGATTCCATTTCATTCATTTATTTTAACAGTGTAACTAGACATATTATGCCCATAAAGTGGTAACCGATAGTATTGTGAAGTACATTGTTACATTTTAAGTGACACATTTTAGACTTCGTACATTATGTGTTAATTACAGTAATACATTCTAAGCTCGGCCTAAACGTTTCCATATATTTCAAAATGTTTTTTACTGTAATACATTCTAGATTCAGCTAAAATGTTTCCAATACTTCCTCGTCAAATTAGTTGAATTTGACAATCAAATAACAATTCTTACTGTTTCAAAAGCATAAAACAAAACTGAAATACTAATATCGTAAAACTGTTTCTTAACTAATTCCACATTTGTAATTACAGATTACAACAAACCTTGTAATCTGAAAGCACTCCTCTAAAACTGTATTACACTTCCAAAGTAGAACATGAACGATTGCAACAAAAGAAAATTCTCGAATTCCAGTGAAAACATACTTTTTATTTTCTTACAGATGTTATTTTTGACAAGTTATTTCACTTCGAAAATTTTCAAAACAAAAAAGTTAAATTAAATACACTATTACAATTTTAAAAATAGAAATATAACTATATAAATATCTTTTCATGTAGTTTTTTCAATACCGTAAATATTGTAAAATTTAAATATAAGGTAATATTATATTTTATTTATACGTGTGGTAAATAATCTCAATCTAATCCATTCAATCTATATTAAGAAAACCATCAATTAAGATTTTAATTTTCAAAATCATGGCATTTTTGTAACAATACAAATCCACGTAACCACCACTTATAAATTTAAATTGTAACCTTTCAAAATAACAATGTTAATTAAAATAACTACAATTGTGCTACAATTAAATCTATTACACAATCAAGTACATGTGTAATCAATTAACTTCCTAATCACAATAACTACTCACCACTATAAAAGGAAACTACCCATTTCAAACTACAATAAGTATCAATTTAATTAATTTTAAAAAAATACAAAACCAGTCTAGATTTCAATCGAACCACTAACAAGCATCTTCCCTCAAATTAGCAATATGTATGTACATATATATATATATATATATATATATATACATACATACATACATACATACATGTTAAATATTTAAATCCAATATTAATATATATCACATTCTAACATGTTACATTATATGGTATCATTATAGTAATATATGTAACATACTTAGATTATATTTAATATCCATTTGTTACTTTGAAATTTCATATTGTGGTTGAATTCCTCTAAATAATTTGATATTGTGGCTAGATCAGTTGTTTTCCTAATGAAATTGTAAATCCTGTAAAAAAAAAATGTTGTTGCTTATAGACTAGATTTGCATTCAGAGTTTTAATATTTGCATCATATTTCACTTTCTGACATAATATACAGCAAGAAGGAGAAAAAATAATCAATACCTTATTATTTCTATATTTTATTAAATAGTTAAATCATAAATCGAATCGATCCAAATTTATTTTCAATGGCTCAGCTCGACTCTAATAGATAAAATGATTCGATTCAGTTTGAAAATTATTGAAATTGAACCTTATGCTTTAAATGAAACCAAATCGCCCACCCACCTATAAACACACACCCAACCCCAGGTCCGTACCTCCAAAGCTCTTCACCTTCTACAGTAATATTCATAAAACCCCATGCAAAACCAACTAACCCAGATGATTAAGTCCTCCATTAAAGCCTATTATAACAGGCATTATACTAGAAATCTGGCCTTTTTAGCTTCATAAAGACATCAAGTCGTCTGTTTTTTTTAAAATTTTTTATCTAAGGTTGGGCTATTTTTTGGAAGGTGACTTCTAAGTTATGGTTAGAAGTTGAGCTCGTCGGTTTATCTTTAAACATGAAATGGTGTATCTGAAAAGCACTTCGTTTGTGCCAAATCCTTCATTGTAAGCGTCGACCACTCCTTACGAGAGAGTGAGAATTCCCTCCTCCCATGCGTATTATCTATCATATGACTCAAGGTGATTGTCAATATTGATGTCTGTGACACTTCGAATCTCTGACAGGTACACTTGCCTCTTGTCATTGCCGAATGCTAAATTGGACCATTGAAAGTTACCACCATCTTAGGTATATCTCATGCTTGATTATCGTCGCTCTGAGTAACCTTGTGAGCACTTTTTTAATTCTTTAATGGTGGACATGCGGTGGACGAACACCATTGTATGCTAGAACAGAAAACGGCAATGGGTGGCATGCATCAGTGGATCTCGCATCTGTCCTCAACACAACAAAAGCTACGAGGTAAAGTCCACTACTACCTACCATGAACCTCAAGGTTGATAGCTCCCATTCGATGTTCCTAATCGTTCACGTTCAAGGCTCTGAAACGTAAACCTTCCAATCAAGAAATAAAGCGCTACTCAACCGTTTTTTTTTATTGTAACATGTTCGCCGCAAAAAGAACAAACTAACCAAAAACCCACTACGTACCATAAGAAAATTAAATCCAGGACCATAGACCATAGTAGACCTACATGCATGCCACGTCGACGAGTGCATATTCATGTTGCGATCCGCTTCTACAACCACAACCGCGCCGTCATATGATTGTGAACCAAAGCCACTTTCTTAATGAGAATCTCGTACTATAGTGGGAAGAAGACACTACTAACTCTAAATTACAGCAGGTAATATGAGCTATATATGATATGAAAGAAATTTAGGGTGACCCGTAGAGACGTCAAAACAAGCATCATCAACATCAACTACCTTTTACGATTAGTGGTTCGAGGAGACTGGAAAATATATACATACAAACTAGACGTGGTTCAGATCCTATAACGTCGACTTACGTCAAGCATGAGGCATGCATGTTGAATAAAGACGATGCTCTCTCGAGGATGTAGATCAGCCTAGCTCACCCTCCAAGGATGAAGACATCAATATTGACAGGCCTACTCCAATTAATCAAGTAGCAAGTGGAAATCCTTCTCCTCCTCCTCATTCCACTCTCGAGGATGAAGATGACTAGATGGGCACAACCAGAAGAGGTTGCGTCGAGGGCTTTGGGAAGAGGAAGACAACGGAAGGAGAAAAAAAAAGAAAGTAAAGATGATAATGTTGATGATGATGATGATGATGCAATCAGCTTGCAAGGAGGTTGGGCAGAAATGGATCGTCATTGCACAAGGATAGGCTCACCAACGACCAACAACAAATGGAAAAATATCTAATCAAGAACTGGATCTTCCACTTTGGGTTTCTTTATAAGCCAAATCTGAACCATGGAGGTGTATATAAAACAAGGATGGAGATCAGCCTCACCCTCATCCCTCACAGAAGCAGCAAAGGTCTGAAGCTTCTTTGATGTAAATGGAGAGAAAGATGGGGAGTACGACGCTTTGGACTTGTTTCATTTTGCTCCACTTCACTTTGTTTTGGAGCATGGAGGCCGGGACGCTCGACAGGCCGGATCAAACCAAGACGACGATCGCCACGGAGACGGTTCCGGTAAAGGTGTTCAACGGGGCATTGGAAATGAAGAGGCTCAGCCCCGGAGGTCCAGACCCACAGATCACTCGACAACCCTTTCCGTTTCGTGTGCAACAGCAGTTGAACCTTAAGGTTTCAGCTGTTTTTGTTTGTGTGTAATACTAATTTTTATGTAAATTCCTATTCTCCAAAAAACATGTTTCCATGGCGTACGTAAATGCATGTTCTGATCGTTCGTCACCGCTGTGTTTTCCACAAACATGTTGTTCAACACTATCAACGTACCTTCGGAGGAAAATGGCAGCTGTTGGAGAATAGATACAGCCAATTTATGAATGCATCACATTTTGATCATGCTCGTTTAATTAATTACAGTTTTTAGTCTAGACTTATGGTGCTTGTTCTTGTGTCCAACCTACCCATTCACAAAAGGAGATAGATTTGCTACTGCTGCTTGGCTGTAGGCACATTATTTTTTAAAAAATAAATACATGAGAGAGAAAAAATAATCCTATATATTTATTTATTAGATATCTATAAATACATAGTCATATTTTAATTTAAATTAAATAAATATTAACCTTGATCTAAAGATCTTAAAATTCAATGCTAAATTTTAATAGTTAAATTTTAGATTAAAAATTAACAATGAATATAACTCAAATTAAGATAAAACTTTAACATATAGTAGATTATCTTATAAATTAACTAATTAACTAATTATATTTTACTTTTAAAAACAAATAAAATAAAATAAAAAATCCCTATGAGAAAATGTCCAGTAGGCACCTACAGTGCCTTTTTCTGTCCACACAAACTGCATGATCATTCTTTGTGTTCACTTAAATACCATAAGTTAAATTCTTTCTCCTGTCGACACAAGGAGCTAGTACGGAAGTACATGCATGTGATCTTCTAGATTTGTTGAATATATATATGCAGTTAGACCATAGAGGTTATGTAATATCCATAATTTACATTGTTTTGATTTATAATTAACTTAATTAGAACCTTAATGTAATATTAATTGAGCGGAGTGATTCTTAAATCATATTAAAAGAAATGTATTTTTTGTTATAAATATTTCTTACGAGACTCTATTACTTACCTTGTATAACCCTATAGCAAGAGAAGGAGAGAAAGGAACTTGAAGATCCGACATGGTGGATCAGTATTTGTTGTAGATTTCTTCAAGCTCGGTGTTGGGACTTGCTCATGGAGGCATGTGTGTACATACCTAGATCAAAATATTATAGATCAAAGATAAACCATATAATAAATGTTTGCAATTAACATTATTGTTGAAAAATGATATTATCTATTTATTTTGATAATAACAATATAGACTTTATCAATATTTTCAATCATGTAAGAATACTCTCAAGGACAGACATGAAGAAACAAGACAAGGCATATAAGACAAGCCATACAAGACACAAGGCAAACTCCAAAGAAAAGAAGTAGAAGATATGAAGAAAGGCGAAAGAAGGATTCAAGGGGCAAAATTGTCATTCCCATTGTATTACATAAATTAATGTAATTCTTTATCTTTTCTTGATGTAATTTCTACGAATGTATTAATCTCCCATCATAAGTTATCATCCTAGAAAAACAAGAATACCTGATAAAATACCCTTAAAAACATTGAAGGAAGAAATATTGAGCTAAGTCCTAAAACGGCATATCGAATTCCTTCGGCATACCGAAAAATATAAATAAATATAAAATTAGGGTTAACGGGCAACTGTATCTGAACAGGTGGTGCTAAAACAGTTTTCGGTCAACCGAATTTATCCGGCATACCGAATTGTTCGACCATTGTAGATTTCGGTCGACCGAAAAATTTCGGCGTACCGAATCTTCTGTCAATTGGCAAAAGATTTTTTAGTCATTAGACACACTTAGAGCTAAGCTTAACACTATAAATCTTGGTCTAATGACACCTTAGTTAGTAGAGAAAAAGCATTCAAAGTTATCATACTACTAGTGTTGCAAGTCTTGAGCTAAAATCTCATCCTTTGCATCCTCCCTAGCCATCTTAAGCTTCCTTTCTTATTGCATCAAGCTTGGCAAGTGTTGGGAGATCATAAGAGTATTGTAAGAGCTACTGTTGTAATCAAGTTGAGTTGAGTACTTCTCCAAGTGGGAGAAGGGATCGCCGGTTGTGACACAAGTAAGGTAATTGTTACTTGTAAACTTTTGATATTAAGTAAAAGGGGAAATCTCATGTAGGGAACTTGAGGAGTGGTGTAACCATGCCGGCGACAACCTCGTGCTTGGCGCGAAAGGCCAAATGCACGAGGATCGGCAAAGTCACGGAAAAAATAACAAAAATAATGATAAAATACAGGAGTCACCACCTAGCCTTTTTAAAACGGGAGACGAGGAAAACCACTTAAAAACATTCAAATCACACGATAAAACCAATGGCAAAGGTCTTAAAAAAAACCAGAAATGGGCAAGGATCCCTGTTACGCACGAGGACTGTATTAGGCACCCTCGTACACCTGAAAATCGGTTTTTTAATGGGTTTCTCATTTACTTGTATGAAATGTTAGCTTTTCAGCCTGTTCTGTACTCCCGAGGGCGATATGCAAGGCAATGCTATATATGAGTGGTGCCTTATGCTAAACATGGGTGCATGGGTTGTAGGGTGTGTCCTAATGCTCAGAAAGGTCACTCGTACGGTGGGTCAAGCACCGGTTCAAGGATATTGCACAGATATGATTAAAGATCTAACAAGTTCGAGTGATTTTCATCCTCACTTTACTATATGCGAAATCTAAGCTATCATGCATAAAAAAAGGCTGAAAACAGAGTAGGGTCTTCCTGATATATCCAGGAAGACAACCATAGAAAACCAAAAGCAAATCCAAACGGGAAACATACTAAATACCATGCCAAATGCTGCTGCGTGCAACAGAAAACAGGCTGGTGCGCCTGTGTGGTGCGCCAGACTGGTGCTCCAGTCTTGTGCGCCACCTATGTGCTCTACTGAGGTGCCAGGAAAGTGTGCCAGAGGAAATCATAGATCCGACAGTAAACTAGAATGCCATGCAATGTAAAAAACTTGTAAACTTGCAAACTCATCAGAGAAAGCAACATGAGTATACATCAAAGTCCAAACATCAAAACACAATATGGGTCTTGTGCTCATGGGCTGTATGCCTCACACAAGACCACACCATCCTTATGCCAAGTAAAAAGACAACAAGGTTCAGCCAATGCTATCCAGCTCTGGATCATGGATTGTTGCATAAGAACCTTCCAAACAGGAGTTCATGGGGCAATCAGCTCACTAGATTTCAGCAACTTGCTGAATATGCAAGATGCAAAAAAACTTAAAAATAGTGTCATCCAAGACTAAAATCATGCATACAAAGACATGACATATCAGAGAATCAACACAATAAAAATCAAAGTCAAAAACACCCGGGAAAGCATGCGAGTCATGATGCAAAGATGATGGTATGCTCTCTAACCAGACCAGTGCACCAGGATGGTGCTCTGGTTTGGTGCGCCACCCTGGTGCGCCACCTTGGTGCTCCAGTGTGGTGCACTCCAGAAAATATGAATCAGACTGCAGTCTGATTTTAGATTCTGGTTTAAATGCAAGAGATGAAATGTACTTTATCTTAACCAGATCGATTATTCAGATGGTAAAAAGCTGAAATATGATGAAAAGAAAGCAATGAAAGTCTTTTTATCATTTATCTTAAATCATGCAAGATCATTGGTTAAGGGCTGAAATTATTGCATAGTAGATTCTAAGGAGCATGCAATGAATTGAAGAACAAAACAATCATATAAAGATGGTGAATATGTAAAGGGTGTATTTGCAACTCATTTCATAGCAAACATTTGCATGCATCGAGATTCAGTACGTAAAAACGGAGATTACATGATGCAGAATTAACATGGCATAGAAGCATTGCGAATATACATGTAGGAGCAATCATCTCATCATAAAAACAACATGAAAACAGCTTACTAACATATCATATATCTAGTTCTTTGCATGCTTTTATACAGTGTAATATCTAGAGCTTAAATAAAAGGATAAGTGAAAGAGGAGGAAGAGTCTTACCTTACTTGCGGTGTTTCCTCCTTGAAGGCTCAAGATAACACTTCCTTGTTGCTTTGGATTGGCTGAGGATGCTCTGGAATGCAATGATATCTTCAGGAAAATGAGAGTGGGTTGCTGGGAATAAGTGAATGGATTAACCAAGAGCTAAATGGTTGCCAATGAAAGTCCTTTTATAGAGTTCCACAAGGGTAACTCCCATAGGATGCAGACAACCTCGCAAACAAAGAGCCTGGCGTAGATTCGCAAGGAATATCCCTAGTGAGGGTTACAAGTACGGAAGATGGAAAGTCAGCAGCCAGCATCTTGAAAAGTGACTGTGCGCTAACTTGGTGCGCCAAGATAGTGTGCCAGATATGTGCGCCACCTTGGTGCTCCAGCTAGGTGCATCACTTTAGTGCTCCTACTTGGTGCTCCAGTCAAGTGCTCCACATTGGTGCTCTCCACTAGCTATCTGAATTGCTAATTGGGCCACGGGCCTGCTATGGGCTTGTGGTTGGTTTATGCAATGATCTCTGGCTAGTTAAAAGATTGAGTAGGATTCAAAAGTGGTTGAACTTGCCACATCCAAAGCGACATCTGGAGAGTTTACTTATGAGCCACCTCAAAATCGGGGTGTCTACAAGTTGACTTGGCTGAACCACTATAAATCGCTGAGCACTTTCTATTGTTGTTTATCTTCATTATGTGATTGCTTCTTTCTCTTTTTATAATTTGCCTAAAGAAAATTATAATTGAACTAAAACTAAAAAATTCTTTATTCACCTCCCTTTTAGAGAAGCCTAAGTATCCTACAATTATTATATATGTTTGAATACTATGGTGAATGTCTTTGTATTTTTATATGTAATTGTGTTTATATAGAAGGGATTAAAAGAATAATAACCACTATAGGTACTTGATTAGAATATGATTTTGACCCTAATTAATGATAGGAGATGATATACTTTATTGTTATCAAATAAAAATATGTGTTGATCATTCATTGATACACAATCATGTTTAAGAAAAAAAAGAGAGTCCATGGGTTTTCTTGATTATGAGTACTATTCAGTTTATGTTGTGGCCATAAATGATGATTTTTATCACAACCTTGGTCCTGATTCAATAACCCCATCAATGGAGTCACATCTTGTGGTTGGCTCTCATGACCTGTGTTGGGACGATGAAAGAGTTTTACCTCCTTGCTTTGCTCGTGACATTTGGATACTGATATTGAGTTTGGGAAAATAACAACCAGTATCATGACATCATTTGCTTTAATCTAAACCCACACAAGTATCTACAAACATTTGTTTCTGTTGGTTATTTATTTCTCTAATTACAAATAAGTCTATAGGAATGATTTCAAATAAATAATAGGCATTAATAATGGACATTATTTCTAAATTTTGATGACATACCATTGTAGCATTGAAAGTAAAATGTGTTCATGAATTTGTAAAATATTGTATGAGAAATCCATATTTAATTATTACTACATGACCAATGTTCACATAGAAAAGATAATATAGTTAGACCTAGGATGAAGGTAACAATAGCTCTTATCTCCATGAATCATGTATATGTTATATTAACCCAATAACCATTTGTTTCATCTATCATACAATAACATCATGTGTGTTTTACATGTGTAATCATGATATGTTTCTCTTAGTTGTCATATATACCATATGTGATGGAAATTACATGTTTGAATAATAAATCCCAAGCTTAAAATTAGTTCTTTTTTATGAATATATAAAATCTGAATTATTGGTAAAAATGTAGACACAATTAATAGTAATGATTACTTAGACTAAGTAAGAATTATTATGAATATTATTGCATTATGCTAGAACTCGTCCATGAATGAGAAGTTAACAGCATTATGATAAATTAAATATAAAGTGAGAATTTAATTAATTGATTCAGTTTTAGCACATGATTGACTCTACAAAATGAAAGGGCCTTAAAAGGGTAGTACTAACATGACGAGATTTAGTATGAGATTTCTTTAAAAAAAATCCATGTGACAACGATAAGTTCACTGACCCAGATCTGATGTCCATTGTAAAGATGCAGGTTCTTATATGAAGCCCTTACAAGAGTCTAAAATCAAAATTAATGATGTGTGAGGGTGGGTCATATATATACAATAAACAACATATGTGCCGGTAGTGGGTAGTTCGTGGGATTTTAAATTAATATGATTGTAAGATATGATGTTCAATTAGCAAAAGATTATTGGACATGTATGAAATGAAGATATAAACAATTACTTACAAATTAATTGTGATGTATTGTTACAAATAAGCTATTTATTCAATTAAACTATCAGGTATTTGTAATTGAACTAATTAATTCATAGAGATAAGTAAGAAATGATAAATTACATTGCAATTAATAGATACTATTGATAAATTATTAAATGATAAGAAGTATTTAATCATATAATGATGGTGATACAAATAGCTTATTACGATGTTTTGTTTTGAATATTAATATTTTATCTATATATATGCTAGTTGTATACTGAATATTCATCAAACTCAACTATTCTATTGTTATACTGTAGGTTCGAATAAGGAGTAATGCATCTCTCTTGATTATTGGTGTGGTGGTAATCCTAAAGTATATCTGTACACATGGAACCAAACTAAAAGTAATTTATTTAGATTAAGCGTCCTTTAATCTTTTCTTGATGTTGAATTTAAACCTTGATTGTTGAAGACCATTTATTTTTATAGAATAATGTTATTTGACTGTTGACAAGTATTATTATTTTTCCTTATCTTTGGTAATGCTCCATTTCTCCTACAAGTACTGTGATGTTTGTGCATTCACCAACTCGTGTAAAATCTGATCGTTATAAGATAACCCATTAATATTGAAGTGGTTTTGATAAAGTGATGGAGATTTACTACCTAAGAAGGGCATATATATGTCTGATCAACGGTGACGGTGATCAAGAAAAACAGAAGTTCATGGTTGTCATGTCATGGATAAGGATAATGTCGTTAGCCACCTAAAGCATTATTACAATACACTTGCATAAATCATTTGATATATGGTAGTCGTAAATGCTATGCATGTGTACTTGTGCCATTGGTGTGAATAAAGTTCAAACCTAAGGAAATTATACATAGATATAGATAAACATACAACAAGATCACACAGAAAGCTCTACGACGTTGTAACAGGTTGAATGATTAGGTATAATATATCTTAATCGATTGCTTCAGCAGGCTTTCCATGCGTGAAAGCTTGAGAAGCCGATCATAAACAATTTGTATCTAGAGAGAGAGAGAGAGAGAGAGAGAGAGTTGAAACCATGTAACCCTAGTTTTTTTTTCTCAATGAGTGGTGCTTCTTTAGAAAGTGAAAGTACGCCATTTAGATCCGGATATTTTAAGTATAACCACAATTGGAAACATACGATGATCCAACCTAATTATCATATGTTCTACATAACACAAAATTATTCAAATTTTTCAATAGCCAAACGAAGGATATCATAGAAACATGCAAGTTACTAATAAATGGTCGTAATTTTCCTTTGTTGGCATTCTTCTCCTAGTCCCATGTATTGTCTTTTTCTTTTGATAAAATGATCTTTCTTATACTAATATACTAATTCTGATCAAGAATACTTCTTCAACTTCTTCTTATGTCATTTCTAATGAAATCTAGACATCAAAGTCAAAATGGTTAAAAGTGAAGGAATCTATTTATATATAATTATAAGTTAGACTAGGGACTCGTATTATATCATGTACTTTTTGCGTTATGTACATAACAATTAGGAAATTGGGAGAAGGGTGCAAAAAAAAAAGTTCTTTTACGCACTTTGACGATGATCCCCACCTTTTTTATTTTTTATGTCCTTTTTACTACATGTCTGTCAATGGCTCAAATTGGCTTTCGTTTTCTCCTATTAGCCTCTTCTTCGCCAAAGGCAAGTGCTATTAGGACTCCCACCTATCTCCTCTTCAATTGTTGTCTTAGCATCCTCTGAGAACTTCTCAGTGTCTCTAATGGGTGGTTGTAAGGTGATGCCTCGAAAGCGTCCTCTCTCTCCATTACAATTATTCTGTGCTCGAAGAGATTCTTTCATAGTCCTATGAGATGGATTCCTATTACTAGCAGAGTCCATTCTCACTCGATGGCATTTATGGTTAGTCAAATTCTTCAATACTTAATTGCCATCTTACCATTGGATGACACTTATGATCACATCTATCAATGTAAAATCTAGATTAATACTGTTCAGTATTGCATCTTGTTTTTATTTCTATTGCATATTACATTAATATTTGTTACGTAGTGTTAAAATTTAATTTTACTCATGACTTTGCCTTTGTCCATTGTATATAGCATCCTATTATAACTTCTATTGCATTATAATGTTTATTTCATTACAAACGTTACATATCCAATTATATATCATAATTACTCTCGTTGCATATTATTAATATTCTCATTGCATATTGTTAACTATTATCGTTGTATGTTAAAATTATTTTCATTGCATATTGTTAATTATTATATCGTTGCATGTTAAAAAAACACTAATAGCATGTTTCTACAATCTTTTTTTGTTGCACATTTTATTTTATGAAATCTACTGACACGTGATTCTGTCATTCAAACACACTAGTCAATTGCATTAGTCTGTCACATTAACAATTTAGCATGTCCCACTAAAAAATAGATATCGGTCCACTAATCCATAGATGGCATGTTCTCATTGGAGTGTCTATTTTGAACGTTCTCCTAGTCTCCTAACAACCATATAGAAAACACAAAACAACCCATTTACTTTTCATGTAAAAAAGTAACAAGACATAACACAATAAGCACATGACAATATTAATGTGCACCTAACATGTGTATTTGTGTATTGATTAATCAATGTGCTTAATGTGTACAATTTGTTTATAAATAGTTAATCATGTACTAATGTGTACTTAATGTGTGTTTAGAGTGCACTTATCATTTTTTTTACATTAGACATGAAAATGACCTGTTTAATAATTGTATCTACGGATTGACACGATAAGTACATGCAAGACGGCAGTGGTGAAGCCAAGAATGCAAATTAATGAGAGCTACTAATAATAAAGTACTTTTATAAAAGTTCCAAACAAACATAATATATCATCATTATAATCCAAAATTTTTAAAAAAATAACAATTGTCCTCGATGAGGCTTCATATTTTAAAAGCATTGCATTATTGTCGTAATGTTAACGCTATCAAATACATCATTCTCAATGTAAGTAATCAAAGTATTATTCATCCAATGATTATCCATTCGATTCCGTAATTTTGTTTTGATAATACTCATGGTAGAAAAACACCTTTCCAAAGTCATTGTAGCAATTGGTAATATTAATACCAACTTAACAAGCAAATAAACCATCTTCTCGGCTAAAGCACTAATCCCTTTTAAACCAAGAAATTCATCAACATGATCCATATCATAAATATATGAGTCAAGCTCATCACCAAGGTATAAAAGATCATTTGAAGAAAAGTCCATGAGATAAAATTCTACTAGACGAATCAACTTATCTTTATCAAATACCTTAAATGGGTCACTTGGATCTAAAGATACCATACAAAATAGCAACTCTATATTTGCTTATGAGAAACAATTGTTGAATTCCTAAAGTTGGACGTTTCTGACATAATAAAACAACTCAATATGGTAATGATGAAGGTTTTTTATTTATTCTGCTCCTCTACATGGAAGTCCTTCATGAATATATTTATTTTTTATGTTAGGATCATTAATTTTATGTTTTACACAAAATAAAGAAACTTCAACCAGTAGATCATTCCAACCACTATCTTTCAAATTTTGTAGTCACTTACTCTTTTGATGTCAACACTAATTGCATAGTAATTACAATATTCTCATCTTTTTCTTTACAAAGACCGTAATAAAATATGTGTCATTGCTAAAATCTTTTTCATCAAATGCAGGCTTAGAACAAAATCAAAAGATTTCAAACTTAGTAAAATAGTATTAGCTTCAAGTCTTTACTCCCTTTTCAAACCATCTATATTAATAATCTCAAGAACATAAATCACTGAAGAGAATATGGCCATTAAGCTCACAAAAGAAGTTTAATGTGAACTTCATCGAGTATAACCAATACGCCACCATGAAGACTTTTAATTCAAACCTCGTCCTTTGGAAAATTCACCACTTTCAAATACTTTATCGACCTCAAAAAGTTATTGCTCACGAAGCACGTCACATCGCTTAGATGAAGATCTAATAATATTTACCACACTAGTTACTACAAAAAAGAGAACATCAATGTGAGATCCTTATCTTGCTAAAGCAACTAATGCTAATTAGAGTTGATGAGTAAAACAATGGATATAATGTACAGACTCATTTTCATTCAATCACTACAAGAAAATCAACATTTAGCGAGGACACTCTTCCTTACAAAATCCTCGCTAAGTCCTCGCAACATCCTTGTTAGATAGTTTAACGAGGACTTTGCGAAGAATAATTATCCTCGTAGCTACGTAACTCGTTAAATCAATATTGCGAGGATATGTCCTCGCAATGTGCTCGTGTAAATTTAGCGAGGAAATATTTCCTCGTAATGTCCTCGCCATATCCTCGTAACTCCTCGGTAAGTGCTCGCTAAATATAATGAGATTGTATCGTCGTTCC
>JAMKQA010036915.1:0-20833 GCA_024699735.1 Posidonia australis | reverse complement strand
CTAAAAATTCAACAGGTATAATATATTTCATTTGAAACTTCATTTTATTTTTTTAAATATATTTTATTAAATGGTTAAACCACAAACCGAACCGAACCGAACCAAACCGATCTATAATGGTTCGGTTTGGTTCGGTTTCAATAGGTACAATGGTTCGGTTCGGTTTGAAAATTGTTCAAACCGAACTATATGGTTTGGTTTGTGGTTTTGTCTCAAACCGAACCAAACCGAACCGTGCCCACCCCTACTCTTGCTATGGTGACGTCCAGTCAAAAATTGAGGTAGTTGCTTCCAACTGTGATATTCGCAATGCTAGTCGTAAATCATTTGAGAAGACATAGTTGGAGACTAATGAGGAAATCCACCAGGAATTGAGAATTATGGATGCTGCTTGGAGAAGTGGCAGGAAGTGTGAAAAGGTTTTGCTTTTTCTTGCTTTACTTGAGATATGGATTACCATACTGCTACGTTAAGATCATGGAATAAGTAGATATTAATTTTATTTTAAAACAAACATTATATTTAATATTGTAGTATGAATGACTGCTTAATTAGTGTTGATGTCTACGACTTTTTGTAATATAACTAACTCCTAGTATTACTTTTGATTGCTTTGTATTCCTTTTTGTTGAAGGTAATAGTATCTAATGTATTTCTTTTGGTTCGTTTGTTTATGTTGCTGATGAGGAAAAGTGAGTCGTTGGTCAACATATAAGTGTTGCTTTCTGTTTTTAGTGTTAAATTGTTTATCGATAATAATTATTACGTTGTATATTTTTCTCAACATAAACCTACTTTCATTTACATGACAATCATGGAATTATAATAAGCTCTAAGCACAAGGTGGATTATAATAAGCACCAATCATGGAATTTACATGATGAGATTAGCCTACAAGGAGCTTTCCGTTGACCATTCTGCAAGGGTGATTGTATGTAGACCACAAAAAGAACTAAAAATAGGAACCTTTATCACTAAGATGCTCATATGCTATCATTTGACAGGACTTATCATCTGTTGGTTTGGTAACCGAATACTACCATTGGGTCTAGCACAAATCTTGGGTCAAGATTATTCAAGAGTTGGTTATCCTCACTTCCTGCATTTCTAGATTGTAGTCTGCTTTACTGAATGAGAAGACAACATAGGTTATTGTACTACAATTTTGGAGACAATTTTATAATAAACATTGCAAAGGCTAATAGCCCTAAATTCAGAAAATTCCAAAGGTCTATCTTTTGTGGGAATAAGAGTTAAAAAAAAGTGGCTTTTCAAACTCTAACAGGTAGCTAAACAACAACAATTACAGCAAAGGAAACAATATTCCAACTGTTAATAAAGAAAGCTACAGTAAATCCATCTGGACTAACAATTCTAAAACAACAAAACAAAAAACCTGGAAAACAATAACAATTCTAAAAAAGGCAACTTGGATAACAACAAAACATCATATCATCTATGAAATAAAGTAACTTATGAATACAAATCCATGCATAGAACACATCTAGAAGTGTAAACTGGGTCGGACCGGCTCAAAAAATTTTAGGCCGGGTCGGACCGGCTCAAAAAATTTTAGGCCAGGGCGAACCTGAACTGGACCGGTCCATCCACAAAAACGAGGCAGGCCAGGCCGGGCCATGGATAAAACTCCTCAGCCCGACATGGTCTACTGGCTGCTAGTGGGTCGGTCCATAGATTTTTAAATTAAAAAATTATTTATTATTAAATAATTAATATATAAATTAAAAAACTTGAAAAGATATTCAACATTTTACATTAACAATTAAATTAAAAAATTATTTATTATTAAATAAATGAAATTTACATTAATATCCTATATACATAAAAAAAACTTGAAATTTACATTTTTACATTTACATTAAATATTATGATATTCAACAATTTACATTTTTTACATTTACAAATTACAATTATTACATTAATATATATTAAAAATTATACAAAAGAAATTTATTCATATTTTTTAATCTATAACAGAAGTTCCCGTCCTTGTTGAAGTTGTTGTCTCTTCGTCTTCTGATTCGTAGTTTAACTTTAAATTTTATAGACGATCAACTGCATCATACCAATCTTTCAAGTAAATAGAGACTTCTACAGATTTTTCTGATAATTTACATCTTTTATTACTTAAAACTCTTTTTCCTGCAGAAAAGGTAGACTCCAACGCGACAGTAGACGTCGAAATCGTTAGTAAATCTTTAGCCAACCTAGAAACTATAGGAAACTTAACAACAGTATCAGACCATCACTTTAATACATCTAAGTTTTCCATTTCAATATCACTAAATGCAAACTCACATTCTAAATAAATTTATAATTCATTAATAGTTGTTGATTTTACATATTTTCCTTTTTTTCTTATTTAATCTACTCCAAAATAAACTACTACTACTACTACTATGTGATCCTACAAAACTAGATATATGTGCACTAGAACTATTTTCACCATAATTATTAACATATTCTTCAAATAATGCATATAAGGTTTCCTTAATTTTATTATTATATCCATCTATTTTTTTCATTTTGATTCATATTACTAAAAATATCATCTATAAGTAGCATGTAATTAACTAATCTATGTCTAGGATCCATGATTAAAGTTAAGTACGACCACATTAGAGGCTTATCCCAATAATTATTATATTTTTCTTCCATCATTTTAATAATATATTCAAATTGTGGGAATTGTTTATATTTTTGAAAAGTATTTGTAATATTAAATAAATTAACTAAAACTAAAGAACTAGTAGGATAATATTGACTAGATAATTGATTAGTTGCAGTATAAAATGGTTCTAAAAATATATGAATTACATTAACAATATTCCAATCTTCATCATTTAATAAATAATTAGATCTTGAATTATAATATGTTGTAATTACATTACTATAAGATAAACATGAAATTAACATATCATATGTTGAATTCCATCTATATTGAACATCTAATTTAAATTTTTTAGCTTTTATACCTTGTTTTGCACATAAATATCTAAATTCTTGAAATCTTTTACCTGATATTTGAATAAATAATATAGCTGCTATTATATTTTCTATATAAGGCCAAATGCAATGTATACATTCTTGTACAATTAAATTTAAAATGTGACAACAACACCTACAATGAAATAAGTCACCATTTAATATAGGTTTTAAATTTCTTTGTATATTCCTACTACAACATTATTATTAGAAGCATTATCAAAAGATATTGTATTAATTTTATTATATATTTTAAATTCTTTACTAATATCTTCTATAATATTTGCTATGGCTTTTCCAATGTATGGATGATCAAAAAGTCTAAAAGCAATTAATCTTTTTTGTAAATTCCATTTTATATCTATCTAATGTGTTGTTAAATATAAATAAGGAAAATTATTTGGACCTGTCCAAACATCACAAGTTATTGATATTTTACATAATAAATTAAAAAAATATTCCAATTAAAATTTCTCTATCTTTTTTAAATGTTTTATAAATTATATTTTTAGTAGTATTCCTAAAATGACCTTTAAATTGTGGGTTTAAATAATTTTGTACACAACTTTCAAATCTTTTATTTTCAGAAAAATTAAAAGGTTGTTCATCTTGTATTATAAATTTTGTTACACCATATTTCGCTTCTTCTGTATTATATTTCCAATTAACTATTCCACTAGAATCAACATGTAATTTAGATTGTATTAAGTCTGTATTATCATCGTTATTATGGACAGCTATATATTTTGTTAAGTGTCTAGCAATATGACCTACACCTCCACCCCTAGGACAAGTATATCTTGAACTACAATATTTACAATAACATTTATTTTCATTTATGAGATCTAAAGTTACATGTTCTCAAATCCATGAGCTTTGCTTCCTAAGTTTTTTAGTTTCTGTAGATTGTGTTTGTGGGGTTGTTGTGGTTTGGAGTTGCTGTGACTCTTCGGTAGGGTTATACTCAGGGTCAGTGATATAATCATGACTTCTTACATTAAAAGGATAATCTATTTTTAAGGTTAAAAAAATTGATAAAAAAAAACCTTAACCCAAAAAACCCAAAAGCCAAAAATAGAGGGATTAGAAGTAAAGAAATAGGAGGAATTAGAAGTAAAGAAATTTATGGACGCCTGTCACTTGGCTCGTTGTGAGTGGACACAGATGTTGAACCGCTGGACGATTGGAGCTGGAGATCGGAGTTTGATGAAGAATGAAGACCGGAGTCTAGAGCCAAACTTGTATTCCACAGGGGAGAAGAGTTGAGACTTAGGGAGAAGGGTTGAGAAATCAAGAGTGTAGTGTAGAGAGATTGAGAATTGAGAAGGAGAGGAATTGTGAAAAATGAGAAGAATAAAGTGGTATTTATAGAATGAAAAAGAGAGAATTTATTGATTTTTTTAAAAATAAAAAAATAACGTTGCATGAACGTTGCACAGCAACGTTGTGCAACGTTCATGTTCAACGTTTATATGAACGTTGTAGTGCAATGTTCACATAAACGTTGTAATGCAGTTTTTATTTATTTATTTATTTTTTAAAGTGGACCGGCTTAGCCTTAAAAATCGGTCATTCATAGGCCTAACTAAACGGACCCAACGGGCCCAGCCCATGGGCTTGGTACGGCCCGTGGCCCGTAATGGGTTGGGCTAGGCTGGCCCATTTTTTTTCCCGGTCCGGGCTAAATTACGGGCTGGACCAGGTCGACTCGGCCCAATTTACACCTCTAAACACATTATAACTGAGGTCACATAACAAACACTGATACAACGTAAGAGTATACAATACTACTAAACAATACTCTAAATAACAAAAGATAAAATGGAATTATGTAAGTCCATTGATCGACAAAATAGACCATCATATCCAACTCTAGAACTAGAAGGTGAATGGCATGCCTTTCTTGAATGCGTCAAGACACATGTTCAGCCACTTCATTTGCACTTTCTGGAGGTTGTATCTCCATGAACAACTCCCTTACGGTGCATTTCTCAAACCTCATCATTGCAAATGTCCACAACTCTGAAATAAGATCCACACCATCCTCACGAAGTAGCTCCATGCACTTTGCTATGAATGAAGATTTTTTTTTTGGTCAGAAATTTCAGAAATAAACGACCCAACTGAATTCATACAGTTTTGAGCCATTTGCTTGTCGCTAAGCTTAGGCCGTTTGTCTGTGCTCCACTCAGACGACATAGATGATGGTCTACCATCGGCTTTGGCGAAGTCATAGACTTGGTTCTGCACATTAGTGTTGTGATCAAGCTGTGAAGAGGGAAACGAGGTAATGGTATCATTCTCAACTCCAATAATTTACGTAGCAAGAGTGAATGAACTAGGAATGAACGTATGCTCATTGTAGATATCCCGTTTTGACACTCCCCATTCTCCCATAGAGTAGCATTGTATTAGCATACGATTTAAGACCTCATCTCTTGAGTATAGGATCTGTTGTGCCTGATCTTTGTGTAAAACGTCCAAAATTGGGCGTATTACGCTGAACGCCTCACCAAGGACGTTCTACGTTAAACGTCCAAGGACTAGCGTTTTATAATGTTCCTGTGGATTCTCTTCCCTTTTTGGCCTTTTTTCCTTATTGAGACCTCATGTTCTTTTTCGTTTTCAATGTAGATACTTTCCTTTCTCGTTGGATGACGTTGCCCATCGCCTCCTTTAATTTCGAATTGTGGATCTTTGAGCCAAATTTGGAAAGTTTGCTAGAGGAAGGTGTTGTATGCTTCAAATGGGTCGTTCTACGTTGAACGCCCATTTTTGGGCGTTCTACGTCCATAATCCAGGCCCTCCACATCAGCTTTCCTTCTTTATTTGGCGAAGTATGATTTTTGAATCCTTACTTTGTTTAAACTTTCTCTAATCACGTGGTGGAGTAATTAGGTGCTAATTACATCTTAATCAACCCTTAATTGAGGATTAAAGGCTCTTGGTTGACAGCTGACGTCAGAAAGACGTAGAACGTCCAAAATTGAGTGTTTTACATTGAATGTCTGTTTTAGGACGTTCAACGCCCTTGATTTGGAAACCTTTGATGACAGCTGTACATTCTTACCAATTTCGAATCATTTTGCCTTTTAAAGGTTCTTCCGTCCTTCTATAAATAAAGGGGCACTCTTAGCTTTTAAGAGGGGACTAGAAAGTTGAGAATTTTAGGGGCGATACACACTAATCCAGAAGGCTGGAATTTTGAGAAAGAGAGGAAAGAGAGGTTTTAAGCTCGAGTTTTTCTCTGGTTTTGACCACGTCATGTCGACCTCTTACATCCTACATACTGTGACCATGCTGGTGAGATTGCTTGACTCCTCGTGTGTGGAAACACACGAAGAATCCTGATATGGTCACGACGAAGATGGTGAATCCAAAGAAGAAGACTTAACTCAGAAACACTAAAGAAGTATAAGGAAAAGGAGTTGTCGCCTAGTCTTTTAATGGAAAGACGAGGAAAACCAAACACAAAGGAAACTTAGAGAAATCAATGCAAAGAAACACATGTGTGCTCCGTGCCTAATGGATGAAGCACGTAAATTATTGCAGGCCAAAGAAAGGGTAAGGATTTTTGTTACGCATAGGGAAGATGTTAGGCACCCCCATAC
The DNA here is from genome assembly GCA_024699735.1 of Posidonia australis. Taxonomy (NCBI): domain Eukaryota; kingdom Viridiplantae; phylum Streptophyta; class Magnoliopsida; order Alismatales; family Posidoniaceae; genus Posidonia; species Posidonia australis. The sequence continues at coordinate 14,216 of JAMKQA010036915.1, read as the reverse complement.
ACCCGAGAAATCAATCTTTCAAGGTTAACTACTTGCTCATGATCTAGTATGTGTATGCTTGTCTATTTCTAATACATATGCCTAGGATGAATGCGAAAACCTTACATGAAAACTCTGCGATAAAAGGGAATAAAAGAAAAAAGTATAGAAAATAATTCGAAGGTCAATGTAAGCATTGAGAATGTCAATTAATGTATGTCCTTGGGTGATAAGAAAATCAAGTAAAAATCAGAAATGATCGAAGAGTGTCACACAAAACAGCGGAAACTAGAAAAACTCGTGAAAGCCAAAAGGTAAAAATAATCTGCATTCGGGTTAATGTCGACATTGTCATACCTATTAATGTACACCCTTGGGCGATGGAATTCCAACACAAATCAAAATCATAAAAAACCACGAAAATCGAGAAACAATGTGAAAATTGATGAACTCCACTAAGGAAGGGCATTATTGGTAAATTATACCAAATTAATGTACGCCCTAAGAGAATGGGATAAGGATGGCTAGGGAAATCAAACAGAAATCAAGAAATTAAAGAAAGGTCAAATCAAAAGGTAAAGAATTGGTTGTACTTGTCTGGATTCTCGGGCCCCACGTCGATGATTTTCGTCAATTGATTCTGCTAATTGGAACCGTCACCTATAACCGCCTGATGCTCTCTCGCCTAGTCTACCCGCCAGCCTTTGCTGTCATCTGGATTCGCACGGCCCTTCACTAGTCTAGACGATAAACTCCGATCGGATTTGCCGAAGAAAGAGATTGATAGGTTTGATTCTTGATCGGAACAGTAAGAGTAGACAAAGGGAAGTTGATTTATGTATTCTGTGGTGAATTAGCTCGCTAGATCTTCCATTCACTTTACCTTGTCGGAGAGCTAATCTTCGACTTGACATAAGACGACGAGCCTGGTGGAGCTACAATGAGACTAGGAAGAAGAATCCAAGTACTCGGGAAGCAAGCTTGGATTATGGAGAACTCTTCCATGTGATCAGATCATTGGATAGTAATCTGAGTCATTCTTCCCACCTGGCTCATCGACATGAGCGACGGTCGATCGTGAAAGAAGACCGATGAGCCTCACTGAGATCTGGTAAGGCTCAGGAGGTGGAAGAAGAGCATTGGGAAAGCAAGAATAAAAGAAGGAAAGCAAAATCACACACTCATACTACTGATCCTTCAACCGATCTACCTCACCGGCGTGAACGTCGATTGCCCTAGTCTGTGGTCGGCGAGTTCTGTTCAGAGTCCAGTGAGGTAAAGGAGGTCGGGAGGATGCACAGGCAAAGATTTCGACAAAGGAAACTCACAGAACTATCCTTCTCTAGCTTGAATTGCCAATGCCGGCAAAACTCTGACGAGCCACATCATCCAGCCAATGATGATGGAGAAATAGGGAAGGGAAACTTTCGAGGCATGCCTTCGAGGGTCGCAAGGCTCGCAATCCTCATTCCCGACTTCGAGGACATCCAAAGAGGAGAAGCTCTTTATCGCTGTTAGCCTTAGTGACCGCCAGAGAAGGAGAGGGATCAAGTGTCAGAAATCAACTCCCAATGACTTGCACGCTCATGCAAGGCTCGAATGGAAGCAAAAAGGGGTAAGAGACTTACTTGTGAAGCATCGTAGAACTTCAAAGGCTCCTTAAGGCTCGAACAGAGTCGACGGAAGATGGAATCGTCACCAGAAACGCCAAAGCTGGAGCGAGAGAGGGACTGGAGAGCTGGAGCTTGGGCTAGCAGGCTAGAACGATGGCAATCCCTCTGATATCCCCTCTCACATGGCGCAGAGGGGTTTAAATAGGTGTTGGGAATGGTCTGAGGTCGTGGATGAGTAACTGCTGGAAGCTGACGGTGGTGATGGATTCCGAAGGCTTGAATTGGTGAATTCAATGTTGAAGTAGGGGCATGATGATCCCTGGGAGGTGAAAGAATAAGCTCGGGATCAATCCAGATCGTCGTCGATGAAAGATCAAACAGCTAAGTGATAAGAAGGATTTCTACATCCTCCAACATTGAAATAGGGCACCTTGCCAACCATTTCCGCCACTTAAATCCGTCGACAACACACGCCAGATGATTCCGCCATCAATATCTGCTTAGAAATACCGCTTGGCCCAACAAAAGCCGGTCAAACATACCTTGAGCCCATTGATCGACCTTTAAGGACCAATTAATTGGCAGTTAAGGGTTAAGATGAATGTCATTTGTGGGTTTCAAGAGGCTTTAGGAGATTGGTGATATTTCTAAGGTGTTTCTAAAGAAAGTGATTAGGCCCAGCAATTCCATAGCTCACATCCTCTCTCCTGAATCCATCCAAACCTACCTATAGAATCCGAGATGTCTATACATACATGTCATAAACGAAAGGGAGTTTTCCTTTTTGCATGTTTCATTTCACGTATATGTTGCATATTATAGATAGGTATATACATTTAGTTGCAACCGAGGATGATAAAACTCTTCGGGTAAGTAGTTCTCCTCTTATTTCATGTCTATAATTCACTTTGTTAAGTAGCTTACTACACTGTATTAATCCTCATATTCTATATTTTGGTTTTGCAAGGAAAAGAAAAGAAGAAGAAGAAACTCGCCTTGTATAGGAACCTATAGGCAGCGTTGGTGCTATCCTATAGTAGTTGAACCCACAACATTCACCTCTCCCTAAGCATCTCGAGGGCCGGTGAAAGCAAACCGAGAGTTGCGATCACACCATTTCCATCATCCATGGAGTGAAGGAGACGGATACAACATAAGGGATGAAAGCGAGGTGGCGGAACAAATCCAAGGTACGTAAAACATGTGCCTCCTCCAAAAACCCCGCATCCACACTCGCCAGTTGCGATATTACCATCAAACAACTTTTGCAATTGCTCTACAAACATTATGCCCTTGTACCTAAACTTCTCGCATATTGGCTCACACTACAAAGAGAATGAAACACGATAGTTGCAGAACAACATTTGGTAATAATAATCAAATTATTTAGCTCTTTTTGATCGATAATACTTACCAACTTGAAGTTCTGCCACCACTCATCAGAGGCACCTTCTTATGTCCTTCTTATTGGATTCCAACCGATCCCTGTCTAGACCTCAAGTGTCTTCCACAACTACCAAACTCTACGTAACTTATCAAATTTGTTTTTCAACTGTGCATGAGTGCGGTGAACTTGAGTACGTTCCTTGAACCTCTTCTCCAACATCTCATACCCCTTTGCATCAAGATGGTTGCCTGGCTTGCGATCCATCTTGGTCCAAGTCAATGCAAACGTCTAGTAGCTCAGACACAAGTCCATCTTTCGAATATACCCTATAGTCCCTTGCTTGTGTTTGCGATGGGACTATCGCATTTTCAGAGCTTCTAAGATTTCTCTGCTTAACTTGTGATGGATTGCTTCTTCGAGTTGAACGCGAAGGAATATCTTCCAACAAGGCTGGTTGGTCCACAGGTCTATTTTGTGGATGACCGGAATACGCAATCGCTGTTAAGCTAGGACTTTTAGTATTGTTGTTGACATTGAAGTCGAGTAGGTTGGCGTATTGCTCATACTCACGATCCATTGATCTGCAAAGGCAAATTACAAGCAAAACAATCTCATTTATTCAATATGATACCAAATTGACTAAACATCAAGTCATGCTTCCTATGATGCCAAATTGACTACAAATGTCATAATTTATCTGACAAACTAATCAATATCTTACCCTTGCATCGTTTTGCAAAAAACTAAATTATGAATAACCAATTTATAGATAATAAAGAAAGTTTGTAAAAAACAAATATGAGAATGGAGAGACAAATTTAACATTCTATAAATATAAGCGATTACAAAATGTAATGGACATACTAGTAAGTTGGATTAACAGCATATGAACACATTAATTAGTACAATATAAGTCCAACTACAAAAAATAGGTACATGATTCCCAACTAATGTAGATTACGTATGCGACCATGCCGGTGGGACCCTGTATGACTCCTTGTGCGTGGAAACACACGAAGAATCTCAATATAATCACGGCAAAGATAATGAATCCAAAATGGATGACTCAACTTGAAAATACCAAAGGGAAAAGAAGAAAGAAAGGATAAAGAAAAGGAGTCACCAACTGGTCTTTTAACGAGAAGATGAGGAAAACTAAACACAAAGAAAACTCAAAGAAAACAATGCAATGAAACATATGTGTGCCTCGTGCCTAATGAATGCAGCAGGCAAATCACTACAGGCTAGAGAAAGGATAAAGATTCTTGTTACACATGGGAAAGGTGTTAGGTACCTCCATATAAGTAAGAAATTGGTCTTTCAATGTTAACCGCTTGCTCATGAACTAAGTGTGTGCATGCATGTCTATTTCTAATGTGTATGCCTAATATGCTATCACGAAAACTCCATGTCAAACAGGATAAAGGAAATGAGTACATATACAAATTAGGACAATAATCTGTAGGACAATATAGGCATTAAGAATGTCACTTAATGTATGCCCTTGGGAGATGAGAAAATCATATACAAATTAGAAATGTTCGAAAGAAGTGTCACGCAAAACGGCGGAAACTAGAAAAAACTCGTGAAAGTCAAAAGAAAAAAATAATCCGCATTTTGATCAATGTGGGCATTCTCATGCCCGTTAATATACGTCCTTGGGTGATAGAAGTCCAACACAAATCAAAATCATGAAAATCTTGGAAAATCGTGAAATAATACAAAAAGTGTTAAATCCATATCAGGAAAGATAAGGAGTACATAGGGTGAAATAGGATGACCTAGGGAGTCAAATAGTGATTAAGAGATCAAAGAGTGGTCAAATCAAGAAGCAAAGAATTGGTTATAACTGTCTGAATTCTTAGGCCCCACGTCGATGATTTTCGCCAACTGATTCCATTAGCTATAACCGCCTACTGAAATTGTCGCTTGTAACTGCTACTCTCGTCGAGTCCACCTGCCAGCCTTTGCCGTCATCGGGATTCACTTGGCCCTTCACCAGTCCAGACAGCAAACTCCGATTGGAATTTGGATCGAATGGAATTCGAAGGCTCGATGCTTGATCGAAGAAGTGTAAGGGATGTACGGGGAATACACTCATGCCTTCAAATGAAAAGGGAGCTTGCTTGATCCTCCTCCCCTTCTACCTCATCGGAGAATTGGTCAACAAGCCTTGACGGAAGATGGTGAGACCAACATAGCCACGATAAGTAGGGAAGAGGAGCCCAGGTGCCCAGGAAGCAAGCCTGGGTCGAGGGAGGCACCTCCATGGGACCAAATCGCCAAATTGTCATCCCTTTCACCATCCCCACCTAGCTCGTCGGTTGAAACACAGGACGATTGCGGAAGGGTGCCGACGAGCCTCACAAAGGATCAAGGAGGTATGGGAAAAGGAGATGAGATACCAGAAGAGCAAGAGTAGAGGAGGGAAAACCAAATCCAACAACAAAAACTGTGAAGGGATCTGATCCCTCCACCAATTTACCTCACTGGCACGATCGTCAATCGTCCTCACCCAAGGCCCGCGGACTTCGTTCGAAATCCAAGAGAATAGAGGAAACAAACATGGGTCTAAACCAAAAGAAAGCACCGAATCATCCTTCCCTACCCTGCTTTGCCTACACCGACGAAGCTCTAGCGAGCTACGTCGTCCAGTCAACTACGATAGAGGAGGGAGAAAGGGGGACCGCCGTGGCAAGCATGGACTAACCGCGAAGGTCATCAACCATTCCTGTGGTCCGAGCGCACTACGAACGAGGAATTCAAGCCCATCCCCGACAATTCTGACTATCATCGGAGGGGAGGAAGGAGAAGCACGACTGAAACGCTATGGCATGCACAAACTCACGAGGAATTGCTCACTAAAACTCAGTAAGAGGTGAGAACTTACTTGGAGATGTTTCGCTTTGCTGACGACATTGTTGAACTACAGGAAGCTGTTGGAAGATTGTAGGAGCTGGAGTTGAGACACTTGGGAACTAGAGAGTAGTGGACTTGCACTAGAGTGGGGAGTTGTTGGCAATAATGGTGATATCCCCTCTCGCATGGCGCAAAGAGATTTAAATAGGCGTCAAGGATGATTTAAAGCCTTGGATGCTTAACGGTCTTCGACGAACGACATTGATAGATTCCATGGGCTCAAACTGGTGAATTCAACGCTGGATTAGGGGCATAAAGGTCCTCGATGGTTAAAGAGTAAGGTTGGGATCGATTCTAGCCATCACTGTTAAAAAATCAGGTAGCTAAATGACGAGAAAGATACTTGCACGCTCCAATACTGAAATAGGGCACTTTGTCAGTCATTTTTGCTACTTAAATTTGCTGACAATAGCCATCTAGAGATCCTGTCACAAATAACCGATTGAAAATACCGCATGGCCTAACAAAAGTCAATCAAACAGACCTTATGTCGTTGACTGACCTTTTGAGGACCAATTGACAGCCAAGGGTTATGATGAATGATATTTGTGGGTTTCAAGAGACTTTGGGAGATTTGTGAATGCCTTTGAGGTATTTGGAGAAAATAAATGGGCCCACTAGCTCCATAGCCAGCGATCTCTCCTTTGAGTCCATTTGATCTTACCTATAAAACTCAGGGTGTCTATAATGTACCAGATGAATTTGGTCACGTATCCCATCACGGATAGCACCCATATCGCTTTCATCTAACGTCACGAGATCATCATCTTCATCGTAAGTCTCTTCATTGGGATCCAAAATAACCTCATCAATCTCAGCTTGGTCCAACACCTCGTCCATTTGACGTTGCTCAACGATGAAGTTGTGGATGGTCATGTAAGAAACCACTATCCTAACTTGTGTAGTGTACTGATATGGTAGCATTAGGTTGAGTATATTCAATTGTTTATTAAGAACACCAAATGATCTTTCAATCACATTCTTTAGTGATGAGTGTATGTACTTAAAGTGTTCTTTCTTCCCTTTAGGTTGCAAGCTTTGGAACTATGCCACATGGTACTGTGTTGTTCGATACGACGCAAGGTAATCTTTCCTATTCGGATATCTAAATTTCAATAAAATTATAGACAGTCAGATACATGATGGTAACAATACTAAAAAACTTTAATGTTAGAATTAAAGTCAAAAAAAGTATCAACTGACCTCTAAGTGGGTGACTAAAATTGTGTTCGGAATTAGATACTGCATGGTTAAGCACCTTGCAATCCTGGGCGATGCCATCCCAATCGATAGACACAAACATAAATCTCCTACTAAAGTCACACACTTGAAGCACATTTTGAGTTGTATGTCTAGAATTCCTTCTACACCTGAATACAAGGTTTGATTTCTTTTCTACTATGCAATCAATGTGTGTGCCTTCTAGTGTACCAATTGCATCTTTAAAGAATGGCATGAACTTTCCATTCAGGTATTCTTTGATGTGACGGGGGGGGGTTGTGTTAAGCATTCCTTGGGACATATCAGATCTGTGCCCAAGTAATGATAACATCCAACACGCGATGTAGGTACTTGCTTATTGTTTGCCTATAATGTTGCGTGTTGTGTTGAAGAATCCTATTCTCGTGACCATGTCCAATTGTTTGGAGGAAAATACGTACTTATTCCTCAACTATAACCCAACGACTATCTAACAACAAATTTCTTGCTCTAAGAATATTACAAAGAGATCTAAAACAATCCGACATCATTCTACAACTATCAAAGCACAATCTCCAATGGTCATTTAACATGTTTTCAATGTGAATCCCACATTATGTACGATTTGTGGGAAGGGTATGCAATCTCAAACCATTTCTGCATTTCATTGTATAGGTACACGTAGAACTCGAATTCCTTCTTTGGGTCTATTTCACCATTTAAATCATAAATATTGGAAGAGTTGCTGAAGTCAAACATTGTTATTAACAACAATTGTGTCTTCAGTTAGCTGCAAGGTTTACAACATAAATAGTTATTCTATATAAATTGTATCTCAACAAATCATTAAGATAGTTATGAAGGTTATTACTTCTAGTAAAGATGATTATATTAATTATTAGCAAAAATAAACTTGAAACTTTCCAAGCACAGGCATAACCTCTTTAGGAAGGTTAGTAATTAAAACAACTGATCTCAAAAAGCATTCTTCAATAAAATGGATGAATGAAGATAATTTTAATATTATAGTAATCTCTAAAGAAAAAACATCTCAAATAAAGACTTAAATAACATCTAATTAATTAGACAAAAAGAAATATCATAAACTTAGCAACTGAACTCAATATTCCAAGAAATATCATAAACAAACATCTACATCTACATTCCAAGAAATAACTGTTTCAAATTAGAAATAACATTGCAGATATTTATTATATATTTATGCACTACTAATATTAGTGTTATACTATGATCTGATATGTTTATAAATGCCACAGTGAAAAACTAAGTTATTCTCATCAGGCTTGGCAATGTAATTGATAGTCCACAGAAAAACCATTGGGATTAGAAGGACTAGCACCAGGTCTGCACAAAATGAGAAACAACCGTGCTCTCTACTATCAATATTTTTATCTTATTTCTAAATCTAATGTTCAAGAAGTTGATACTATTGTACAGAGTCATGGCAAATTAAAAATTTTGTCCTACAATCACAACAACTAGGGTACAATCTAAACAAAATTAAAAAGTTTAAATGATAAAGGACAAGATAAAGGAGAAACAAAACAGTAGGAAGGTGTTTGTCATTATGTGGCAAACAAGTCACCCCAGTAACGTTATCAAAAGCAGGTGCTCCTACTTCACAGTCATTCCAAGAAACCATTTCAGGAAAAAAATACTAAAAAAAAGGTCATTCCAAAATATTATTGCCTTAACAAGGTGGAGAAGAAAAATGGGTTTCCGACGACGCAATCTGCCTCTAAAGAAAAACCACTTAGGAATCATCGCTCCCCCCTCGCGACCTCCTTTAGCAAGCCACTGATTTCGACTGGAAAGCCTTCAAGGCGTGCCTCTAGAAGGCCGATGACCCTCTCGTTGCGTAGCCAGGGAGGGTCCAACGACGCTTGATAATACCTGGATCCCCTCTGACTCTCCTTTCTTCCCCGAAGGTATGTCGATCCGGGAAGGAACTCACTTCCTCTTCCTCTTCTTTGGGGCTTAAGTCTGCCCCCAGGCAGATCCCCCCCATGCGTGGTCGTCGAGACTCAGATCACGACTTCCTTGGAGGGCTTCACTCCTTGTTGGGCGATCTGAGGCCCTTCGCTTCAAATCTGGTTCTCTGAATGCTATATATTTTGATAGTTCCCTATGCCACCTTCCCTCTGAGATTAACATAGATGTGATTGTGGATTGTTTTTTCTGTATCAAGGAGCTATCTTTCAGTTGGTTAAATACTCTTGTTAGCTGTTATCTGTGTGTGGATCTGAGTATATACTCCGCGAACCTTCATTTTTCATTATCTTGTTATGATGCAACAAGTCCTAACCCTAACGCCGTCTCTCCGGTAAGGGTACTGGAATGGGCTTCTCCTCTCTGTGAATCAGAGAACTTTAGGCACACAGATGGTAGCTCTACATATTTAGGGATCTTTTCTTCTCTCTCCGATCCTTTGGTTACCTTCGACGCGCCAGCAGGCAGATTTTCTCCGGTGAGTCGTCGCCGAAAAACGGGACTATTTGCATGCCCGAGGGAAACAACTGGTCAGCGGCCTTCTTGAGGTTCTGACACATCCACTATCACCTCAGACGCTGCCTCAAGCTCTGTGTGGGACTTCTCTCTTTACCAACCCCCGAGTTTTAATCTGGAACATAATTGGTTTTACTCTAATTATCCTTTTGGTCAGTATACTTATATCGCTAATCCCCAGTCTTCTTATGGCTTAACACAATCTATCCCCACACCATTTATTAGTGAGTCGGCGGGGCAATTGGACTGACACTGTGCCGTTGGAAACCTCCCTGACATAAGCGATTCAAATCGCCATTCTGCCACTTCCAGCATTCAATGTCAGGCAGTTTCGTGCGAAAAAAGTTATTAGTTTCCCCCTCCTCACTGCAACATTAATGACACTACGAATTACCTAACATGTATCTCTGATAAAGAGATTTATTCTGACATAAACGATTCTACTCCTCTACCTTTTCCCCTGGGTTCGTGCTTTGCCGCTCTGGCTTCTCCTTTATCCTCCTCTTCTACTTCTGCAAACTTCCGGAGCATAAAATCTCTCTCTAACTGGTCTGAGAAATCTGAAAAGGAAGGGTGGAAGCTAGTGAAAAGAAGGAAGAGCTGCTCGCCGCTGGTAAGCTTCTATCGAGCAACTGGATGTTGCTTTAACTGTGGACTTCGTAGTCATTTTAAACAATCATGTAAGTACACTGGCTTTTGTTTTAAGTGCAACTCTCCTTCACACTCGGTGGCGGTTTGTAAATTTTTTCAGGCACAGGAATCGACCCCTCCGTTGTCTCCACCATAACGGGTCTCACCCCCTATAACCCTACTATCATCCCTCCTTCTGAGTCGACCTGTGACCTCCTCCTCTATCTCTCTTGTTGTGCCATTGTTACTGTGCACTTGACACAACTTACTAAATAAATCCTGGAGCAATACATATCCAACAACTGGCCTTCTTCCCTGAGGGTAGAAGTCAAGGACTTTTCTCCTGGAAAGTTCCTACTGAAATTCCATTCCCCAAAGTTTAAAAATGAGACACTCAGCCTGTATGGGTCCTCCCTCCAACCCCTATCGGCTTCTTTCATACACTGGACCCCCAACTCTAATGCGGTCTTCACTCTGAGAGAGGAAGGGGTTTGGATCAGACTTGAAGGAATCCCACACCATCTATGGAATATCGAAGTCTTTCACCTTATGGTTTCTGAGTTCGCTGACCTTCTAGAGGTTGACCTTTCCTGACCTTTCCATTGATCGGGTCAAATTTTAGGGTTTTGCAATAATTAGAATAAAGATTCATCAGGGCAAAGAAATTCCTGACTCTAGGTTTTTTGCATTTGGTAAAATAGTTTACCCTATTAAATATAGACGTAGTTGGGATATCTGTGCTCCTTCCTTCACAAATTTGCAGTCTGCTCCTGGTTGGCCAAAACAGACAACCCAGGCCCCATTATCTAAAGGTCTCAACCCCACTAGGAAGCCATTCAAAAATAACAAGGGCTGGAGAGGTGTCAATAATGGGAAAGTCCCTAAGAGTGGAAAGAACGTGTGGACCAGATCTTCCTCTTTACCTACTCACTTCACTCCTCTTACAAATACTACCGGACTCTTGCCGACCCCCTCATCCTCTGGAGGATTCTTCAATGCCTCACCCTCCCTTTCCTCTGAAGTCACCCCAACTACAACCACCAAGGTGGCAGACCCTCATGTTGTTATTGAAACCTCTAAGTTTGTGGAAGCTGAGATTACGACCAGGAACATCTCCATGGCCAAGTTCAAGAAAGTTATGGCGATTTATGATTGTCTGGAGAAGGATAATCTGGGCAGCCATACCTCTGAGAACCCATCCTCCCATCCAGCCACTCCTATGCATGCCCCAGGTAATACCACGATCAATTCTCCTTTTAATCCTGATTCTAGTAATCTTTGTTTGTCTAGCAATTGTGAGTACTCTAACATTGCCTCTTCTAATGGTACAATTAATAATGCAAACGAAGAGACTAGTACAAAGGATCCCCTTCTCTGAGATTCTTACGAACACTTCAAGTCCTTCTGTAGTAAAATTGGCATTTCTCTTAGTTCCATAGCAGAATCTAAGCGCTTGTTCAACCAGGTCAGGAAGGACCAAGATAAGATTCCAATTAATCTAGATGATAACAATAGCACTGTTGAGGAGATGGTTTCTTCTCGTTCCCCCTATAGTTCTCAATGATTATAATTGCTTGGAATATAAGAGGTTTAGGGACAAGTGGCAAAATAAGAGAGGTGAGTAATTCCAATAGATCCAATAAGTGTGACTTAATTATCATAAGTGAAACTAAAAAGGAATCCTTTTCTAAAGGGTCACTCAGATCACTTGGAGGAAGAAAGATCAACTCATGGTCACATCTTCCCTCCATTGGTGCCTCAGGAGGCATTCTCATTGGCTGGGATGACAGGATTTTTAAACAAGTAAATTGTTTATCTGCAACATACTGCCTCTCCCTAAATTTCAAGAACTGTGAGAATGGATTTGATTGGTAGCTCACAGGGGTATACGGGCCCTGTGAATCCAACTTAAAGCTAGACTTTATCGAGGAGTTGTACAACCTCAGTACTCTGGTCAACAACAACTGGGTTATAGGAGGTGATTTTAATGTTATTAGATACTCCCATGAACACTCCTCTCAGCCTGGAATTAATGCTCACATGAGAAGATTTAATGCATTTATTGATCACAACTCCTTGATAGATCTTTCTCCCAACAATTATTCTTACACATGGTCAAATTTTCAAACACAACCAGTCATGGTCAAACTTGACCGATTCTTATAACTACAAATTGGTCGGGCAAATTTCCATTTGCCTATTGCTCTGGTAAGGCCAGAGTTGTTTCTGACTACATCCCCATAAAAGTAGACACTGTCCCACTTGACTGGGGCCCTCTCCCATTCAGATTCTATAAGTCTTGGTTTTATATTGATGGTTTTGAGCAATTCATCCAAGATTGTTGGCAGAAATCCAATGATTTTTACTCCTCATATTCTCTCATTGCTGACGTCACTTACAGATTGAAAAATCTGAAACTCAATATCAAAAATTGGGTTAGCCCAATCAGGGAAGAAAGAAACTGTAGACTAAGGTATATTGAATCACAAATACAATACATAGATGGGTTAGCTGAAGACTCTATTGTCAGTGATGAGATATGGGAGGAGAAAAAGGCATTAAGATTAGAACATATGACACTATTAAAGGAGCAGGAATCTTATTGGAGCAAAAGTCTAGAATTCAATGGCTAAAAAAGGAGGACTTAAACACAACATTCTTTCATAATATGGTAAAATATCATAGAAGGGTCAACAACATTTCCTCTTTATCCATTAATGATACCATGATCCACTCTCCCAAGGAAATCTGCAGAGAGATTGAAAAACATTTTCAAAGGCAATTTAACAAAGGAAAAGGCATTAAATCTCCTGTTAACTGGGACAGCTTAGCCCCCCACAAGATACCTCATCCTGAATTATTAGAGATACCTTTCACTGAATTGGAGATTAAGGAAAATGTTTTTAAATTACCTGGAGACAAAGCTCCAGGTTCTGATGGCTTCCCACTGGGTTTTTTTCACAACTTCTGGGATCTTTTAAAATTAGACATCTTTAACATTTTTCAGAACCTCCACTCCTCTAGTGACCCAGAATTTCTAGCACCAATTAACCAAATGTCTATTGTTTTAATCCCAAAAAAGAATGGTGCTCCCTTTATCAAAGATTTTAGACCAATCAGTCTAGTTGTAACGCCCCGATCCCAGGTACGCTACCAAATCACAGTATCACAAGCATAATTACACAAAATTACAGAACAAATATAACTGTAACTAAGGCTCACCTTCAGGATCACAATGTGCGGCTAGAAGCTCCAACTCCTGCACCAGAACCCGACTGCACGTGGTCTGCACCTGAAAACCAAATGACACGCGTGAGTGACATCTAAGTCACCCAGTACGTGCCCCAAAACACACAACCACAAACAAAACTCAGCAAAACCAAAAGAAACTCGTTTCTTATCATTTTGCAAAACTTGGTTTTCTCCTTTTTGAAAATCATCCCTTCTTTTATTAAACAATCACTTGGGAATTCAATCCTAAAACCATATTCTTTTTCAAAAGCCATATCTCTTTTCTTTTCTCGAACATCTTGGAAATTTGTTCCAAGATCATATTTTCTTCTTACAAAACATTTCTTTACATTTCTTTCAAAAACCTTTTGGAATTCATTTTTCCAAAACATTTCCATTTTCAATACTGGGGATTTCTTCCCAAATTACACATTTCAAATCCACTTTTCTGACCAGATCCAGCCTAAAACACAATGTCCCATTGGGCTCAAAATCAAATCATAAACATTAACTGGCAACTGGTTAAAACATTATCATTTCTTTTCAGGATTTTAGGACCATTTCACAAGTCCAATCCTGACGAAAACACATTTCTCTTTCTTTATTCATTTCCACTTTTCTTTACTGTTGTTACCTTGATCAGGGGTAACCAGGCACACAAGCAGTAGGCGAGGACATCCTTCCCCTACCTTCCTGCACTGCCGCGATGAGATTCCCCATGCGGGATGTCA
>JAMKQA010036914.1:0-26037 GCA_024699735.1 Posidonia australis | reverse complement strand
TATCATTTCTTTTATTTCATAATATTATTTCATAATATAGTTAATAAATAAATATCATATTTCAAGTGAATGGTGGATGTTAAATGGAACAGATGCTCCAAATCTAAGGAATATTGCTGTAAATGTTTTATCTCAAACAACAGCAACATCATCTGCTTGTGAACGAAATTGGAGTTGATCTTATTCATATAAAGAGAAGAAATAGATTAGGCACTGTAAGGTTGAATGACTTGGTATTTGTGTATTATAACATGCGGCTAAGAATAAAACATATTAAAGAGGGAGAAGAGAAAGATTACATGGACCTAATAGATCTTGCATATATTTATAACGAAGACGAAGAAGATGATCCTATACTTCAATGATTGTAAGAAAATGGAGAACCAGTTCTAGATGAAGAAGAAGGTAGACCATCTTCTAGAATTTCTAGTGAAATGGGCATTAATGTAGAGGAATACATGAGCTCATCCGGACGCTCTTGTGGACATACTCCAGGTTTAGGGGATGACAATAGTACAGATGATGATGATGACACACAACTACCAAACAACGATGATAGTGGCATTAGAGATGTAACCCCACCTACAACAGAAGAGCCACAAGAACAGAGAGAGACACAAAGATCACTTAGTTCATTTATAAGGAAGGATGCCTTCACACATGCTACACAAGATGAGGATCATGGAGTCGGTCAAAAATTTATTATCGACGACGAGGTCGTCGTGATCAACAACTAGATGAAGATTCTTGGAGCAGTCATACAAGAGGATCTTTGTTAGACTCACTTGACTCTTTGAGTATTCATGATCCTAGAGATCCTTATAATTATAGTTCTTATGGAGGTGGTTCTGTTGGGCAAACAGACGATAGTACTCAAAGCGATTGGACAAGAACTACATCTTCTTATGCTTCAAGCGAACAAACTGGATGGAATATGGATTCATTATTTCATTATACACCTCCTTCAACACAATATGAAGAGCAACTACCTGAACGTTCTCTAAGCCATTCTTATATCCCTCGACAGCCTCAACCAGTATATATAATTCCTTAATATCCATCAATGGGATTCTTAATACAATTGCTAATATTACAATACCACTACTTCATCAATGAATATCAGACATATTATAATCATATGTCTTGAAACAACTATGTGTTCTGGAGAGAGTCTCAAATTTGACAATAAATTCGTCGAGAACACAATATGGCTAATGTACAGGAAGAATATTTTAATCCACCAAGGTATTCTTCATAATATTAAGCATATATATGGTAACTTTTTTGTGTCTTTTTGTTTTTAAACATTTATTAAACATTTTTATGTATTATTTATACTTCGGAATATTTCTATTAGGTCTATCTACTGTATTTTCATGTGATATATATTGAAGAAGTTGATCTAAGTAGTCTAAGATGTAGATTGTTACTTACTTTAGCTTATCTAAGAGTTTCAAATCAAAATTCAAAGTTTTTTTTACCTTTTCCATGGACTTCCGTAAATTTACCGCGTTTCCACCGACATTTCCATCGATGTCCGACACATTTCCTATTTTTGTTGGACCGAAGTCCGACACGAAACCGACGTTTGATTCTATGCCTTCAATTGACATTCCTATTTGGAAAAGAGAGATATTCTTTTGCCTCATCATTCCAGGGACCTCCTCTCATGATCTGATGTCATAGTCTAATTTTTTATTGTATTTATTATTTTTCATCTCATGAGTAGGTGCCTATTGGTCATTGTGTATATCTTTCTTGTCGTTTGTGAATATTGGATGAGAAATAATGAATGAATAAATTGAGTTTAGGTTTGAATTCTATAGATAATATAATCCTGATATATGTGCAAAGAGTTAAGCAAACTTTACAGTGTTACAACAAATCAAGGATATTATAGGTATTCATTGGTTTGGATGAATCATCCAAAGAGGATTGTTTAGAGAAATTCCTTGCATAATTAATGTGATAAATAGAAAAGACACTTTTACTTTGGTATACCCCATCCCTCTCAATTTTTGAAGTGAAAATTATCGAGTGCATTTGGAATTGCTGTTTCTTCAAACAAATAGTTTGAACAAAAATTTTCAACTTCTTATTTTACTATGTGCAACTCTACATGCTAATTTTCTCACAAAATTGTCATATTTAGTGCTCACCGAGAAAGCAACAACAGCAGCAGCAGCTCATTCCCAATCTACTACACCTGATTTGAAAATTGATGAAGATGTGTCAACCTTTCAAAACTTTCCTTCAGGATGTGGAACAGGTGCTCTCAAGAAAAACGAGTTGTATTATGATGTGCTTTCAGAGAAAGCAGCTGCAGCTCACTCCCTATCTCCTACACCTGATCCTCTGAGAAATAAAGTTGACATGACATCTGTTCGAGATTTTCCACCAGGTTGTGGGACAGGTGTTATACAGACAGAGGACTTGGGTCATGTTGAAGCTATTTCTTCATCAGTGCCTGAAATCTATGATAATGACCTGGAGCATGCTGCAGATGAGGAGCCATTAGCAGTGGGCAGGAACATGGTTCAGGCTATAAAAGCTGAAGGTGAGTTGACAGAAGCAAATCCTTCTGGATGCTAGCTTATTTAGTATTTTCATTTTTCTCTGCAGGTTTTTCCAATTACTCTTCTAGAATTTCATGCTTGTGACTTATGATGATTGGTGCTTGAGGCGAATCTGCTGTCATCTGATACATCCTTTTTTGTTTCATCATCATCAAATTACAAACAAGGTCTCTTCTGTGATTGCAGATAAAGAAGTTTATGCTGATGCAGGCCATCTCCAATCTCAACAGCTGGGTGATTCAAAATGTTTTGAAGAGGTGCAATTTTGTGGAGGTAAACTATATGGCCCTCTCAAGAGGAGGAAATTTTCAGCAATCCGGGACTTTCCGCCAGGCTGTGGAACATATATTGCTATGATACAAACAGGGAGATGCACTAAAGATGTTAATCATTCAGATCATAGCGTGAAACTTGGTATGGAAAATAGAGCATTGGTGGAAGCCCAAGTCAAAGGTGGAACAGATGAGTCCAAACAAGGAAATAAGGTAATCCAAATAAATAGCCGTAAACAACGAGCAGGCTCTTTGTCACAGAACGACTTGAAGGACAACATATCAGAAAGTAATAAGAATGAAGTTAAAGCTGCAGAATCTAAGAGTGTTTTAAGGAGAGCAGAAGAAACACCTGGCGGCATTGGGGATGATTTTGTTTCCGAGGGTAATATAGATGGTTTGGTTGTGGGACACAAGAGTGGCATAGAATCTCTGAATAAGTTGGCTTCATGGACTGACAGTAAGAAAGCTAAAGAGTATTCAAGGTCGGCTTCAGATAGCATGATTTTGAAGAGCAGCTTGAGAGAGGAGAATGTCAATGACCAAGTTGAGGATGAAGACTTGAATAGGGTAGCTGGAAAAGGTAAGTTTGGCAGTAGGGCTTCTCATGTTTATGCAAAAACTCCATCCAAGAAAAACATGGATGATGTTGAAGCCAGAACCATATTGAGGAAATCTGTTGATGTCAGGCACGAGAACAGTAAGAGTAATAAGAGAAAGTATTCAAAAGAAGAAGAGGAGGGCAGTATTGAGATGTTGGCACAAGAAATAGGAGAGAATATTGGCTTGGAAGCTCCTGGGAATAAGTTGATTGTGCAAGCTCTGATGGCTGCACCCAATTGCCCCTGGAGGAATGGCAAACGTTCTGTGGCAGCTGCTCGTGATCCCATGTTGTCAGTAGAGAAGGTGAAAAAGGAAAAGAAAAAATCTGACAAGAGATTCTACACTCCTAGACTCACTGATTCTCGGGAACTTGTTTTGTTTGAGGATCAACAAGATCATCTTGTTCTAAATGAAGAAAATAGGCTTTCCCCTTCTGCTCCACGAGAACTTAGTGTGATGGTGATGCCACTTGGACCACTTAATTCAAATCACCCAGGCAATCCTACAGGCAGAGATAGCCCCATCCGTAATCGAGTCAGGAGAACATTACGTCTGTTTCAGGTGATTTGCAGGAAGATGTTGCAAGAAGAAGAGTCCAAATCAAGACAGTCAGGTCCCAGTAATCGCATAGATTTGAAGGCTGCTAACATTCTCAAAGAGAAAAATGAATGGGTCAATACTGGTAAGCCTATACTGGGAATTGTACCTGGTGTAGAAATTGGGGATGAGTTTCATTACAGATCAGAGCTATCCATTGTTGGTCTCCATCGTCCCTTTCAGGGTGGCATAGATTTCACAAAGAGAGGAAATGCCTTGTTGGCAACTAGCATTGTGGCTGGAGGCAGTGCTGATGAATTGGATAGTTCTGATGTCTTGATATATTCTGGTTCTGGAGGACTTCCTGGAAGTGGAGACAAACCTCCTGAAGATCAGAAACTGGAACGTGGGAACTTGGCACTGAAGAATAGCATTGAAGCCAAAGAACCAGTGCGGGTTATCCGTGGTAGTAAGGAATTAAGGAGTGACGCTCGAGATGGAAAATCCAAAATTTTCTCAACGTTTACTTATGATGGCTTGTATATGGTTGAGAAATATTGGAAGGAAAAGGTTCCTCAAGGTTTTTTTGCTTTGAAATATCAACTAAGAAGGATTCCTGGGCAACCAGAACTTGCTTTGAAAGAAGTGAAGAAAGCGAGGAAATCTTCTGCACGCCCAGGTGTTCGTGTGACGGACATATCTGATGGAAAGGAGAGAATACCCATTTGTGCAGTGAATATATTTGATGACAACCGCCCTCCTCCTTTCAAGTACATAACTAAGATCATGTACCCTACATCTTGTTTTCATAATCCACCAAGAGGATGTGGTTGCACTAAGGGCTGCTCGGATTCTGGAAAGTGTGCATGTGCTGTCAAAAATGGAGGGGAAATTCCTTTTAACTATAATGGTGCAATTGTGCAAGCAAAACCTCTTGTTTATGAGTGTGGTCCTTTGTGCAAGTGCCCTCCAACTTGCCATAATAGAGTCAGTCAGAATGGTATTAAGATTCCATTGGAGGTTTTCAAGACAAAATCTATGGGTTGGGGAGTCAGATCCCTGAGTTCTATCCCATCTGGCAGTTTTATCTGTGAATATATTGGGGAGCTTCTCCCAGACAGTGTGGCTGAAGAAAGAGACAATGATGAATATCTTTTTGATATTGGTCATAATTATGAAGACAGTACTCTATGGGAAGGCCTGCCAGCTATTATTCCAGATGCGTCGTCCAATGTTCTTGGTGAGGCTGTTAAGGACACTGGCTTCACTATTGATGCTGCTGAATGCGGGAACATTGGAAGATTCATCAATCACAGTTGCTCACCAAATCTCTATGCTCAAAACGTTTTGTACGATCATGATGATAGGAGAATGCCCCACATAATGTTCTTTGCTGCTGAGAACATACCTCCTTTACAGGAATTAACGTATCACTATAATTATACAATAGATGAGGTCCATGATACTAACGGCAATATTAAAAGAAAGGATTGCCATTGTGGTTCTCATGAATGCGCTGGGAGATTGTATTAAGTTGGGTAAGAACTCAGAACATGCTGGTGAAATGATCCTTTTGTTTTTCTATTCTAGTTCCCTTGATAACAATTCCCATGACTATGGCCATTTTGATTGGAATGGGTGCCCTAGAAAAATCATAGGCCTTCTAATTGTAAAGTGTACAATAGCTTCTGTCATCAACGAAGCCTTTATTTTGATGTGGCTCTTGACAAACAAAGCTGAAAGCTATCTGGTTATGAAAAAGAAATGCCCTTTCTTGGGTTTATTTTGATAAATATGATGTTCTTTACGTGCAAACTTGCTTTTTGTTTCAGTCATATGAGTGTAATTAACCATTACATTATAGGTCGTAATACAAATATAATGTTGTTTGTGTTTGTGGGGAAACCTTAAAACTTCGTAGAACTTTTTCTGAACTTCGTGTAAGTGCTCATTGAAGTGCTGCCATAACAACTCAAATGGACTTCGGAGTGCGGTTGGATGTTAAAAGAAAATTGATCGGTCTTTTTGTTGTGTTAGGTTTTTTTTAATGTTATGTTAATTAATTAGGGGTCGTTTGGGTATTGTAAGAAAATGATTTTAAATTTCTCTTCAATATTTCTCCATTCCTTTAGAAAGTAGAACCTAGGTTTTCTTTTTCTAATCTACTCTATAACATAAGGAACTTTGATTTTACATTTCTTGCGAAAGTTTTCATCGTTGTGCTTACCTTGGGTAGTTGAAATTTGTTAAAAGTTAGAAAATCAGATTCTAATAAAAATGTAACAAGTTTTACTTTGTAAATATTGTTTTGATTGTGGATTTTGAGAAACCTTTTGACAATCTAGAGGATGGACTTTGGCGACCATTGGTTATTACATTTAATAATTGATAACTTGTTTGACCATGGTTCATTTCTCAATCTTGGCCAATAGGCCCTGGAAGTCACCCTTTTCCCTCTAATTATGTGCATCTCATTGTGGTAACCTAGATTCTTGGTTGTATGCTCTATCTAGCTAATAAATTTCCTCAAATCGATCTTCTTTTGATTTTGAGTGTGTATGAGGCCTCAAATATAATTTCCTAAAGTCATCCTTTGTGCACATTAGAGCTATTCCCTGGCTTTTTGAAGTAGACATCATGGAGTGCAAGTTAGATGCCTTTTCCATCACCAATCTTGGAACTCCTTTGCTCTCCACACAAGCCTCAAGTTAGGGTTTGGGTCTGCAATATAGGCATGAACAAAAGAATACTAGGAGGCTACTAGTTCCTTTTTTCCTTGGGAGGAAGGTTCACTTTAAATTAATCATGTCACATCAACCATTTGTCCTACTTCACATCAACTTTTGAATGCTTGACCATGTTGGTGGAATTGAGCTTCATACGCGTAGGAAGCACATGAGGAGTCGATGAGATTATGGCAAAAATGGTGAATCTGATGAAGGATATTCGAATTAAAAATACAAAAATTAAACAAATGAAAGAATAAGGAAAAGAAGTCGCCATCTAGTCTATTAAATGGAAAGACAAGGGAAACTAGAATGCGATAAATCACAGAAAAACTATGTAAATAAATGTGAATGTATACTTTGTACCAATGGAATACAACACATATGTCATCGTGAGCTAGAGAAAGGGTAGGGACTCCTATAACACATAGGAAAGGTGTTAGGCACTCCCATACGCTCGACGAATCAGTCTTTTTAGGCTAATCGCTCGCTTATGTGTCGCCAATGCAAATGCGTGCTTACTTATGCCTAAGAATATATGCTTGCTAGACTTGGGATGAATGCCATATGTCATGCCAATGTAAGTGATGTATGAGATGAAAAACTCAAAAGAAAATCATGTAATGCAAACAAAAATACGTAAGAGTGTAGAAATCAATTACTCAAGAAGGAATGGGAAACAATACCACAATGTGACAAATGTAGGTATTGAAATGTCAATTACTGTACGCCCTTAGCTGATAAATGCCATGCAATGACTCCAGGAAACATGGAAGACAAATATGTAAATACGAGTCAAACCATGGCAGTACATAAACAACAAATGTTCATGAAAGTTATTAAAAAGGTGAAGCCACAATGTGGGCAATGTAGACGCTTGAACGCCATTTAATGTATGCCCTTGGGCGATAAGAAAACCCAAAAAAAAAAAAAAATCAGGGTAAATCTTGAAAGGAGTAAATTCAATTCAATGTAACAATGTAGACATTAAGATGCCAATTAATGTACGAGCTTGGGTGGTAAGAAGCCATGTGAAAATCCAGAAACCACGGAAGAAATCCGATCATAAAAGCAAAAGGGAGTAACTCATGTATACGAACATCAACAAAGAAATCAAGATCATGATGCAATCAATGTAGGCATGTAAATGTCAATTAATATACGCCCTTGGGCGATAAATGTGGATGCAAATATGAAAGCATACACTGGAATCAAATCAATGATCATAAGATTCAAAGAAAGAAACCAGAGCAAGAAAAAAACAAGAAATGTATTTTGCAATTGTCTAAACTTTGGGCCTCACGCCTACAATTCTTGCCACAATGATTTGTTTGATGGAACCACCAATAAGAATCATTGTCTGTATCCGTGTTGACGATGTGAAATTCACGTGGCACTATTGAGTCTCGATGTCTCGCTTTGGAGCCTTCAGAATTCACTCGACGTCATCGAAATTGCGGTGCAGTTGGAGGCGAGTGGAGGAGACTGCGACGTGGACTTTGATGCAGTAGAGTGTTGGATGATCGGGACGCTTGGACAACACTTGTGCCTGTCGTGCAGTAGCTCTAGGTGACGTGAATTTGCCGGAGAGGTTAGCTCTGGAGGAGTGGGTGCTCGAAGCTGCACTAGGGATCGCTTGGATTGGACTAGTGTGCTGGAGTTTGAGTTGGTGAGTGGTGATATGGCGACCTCCCCCTTCTCCTATGGCACAGAGGAGTTTAAATAGGTAGGGGCTTTGAATTGAGGCTATGGATGTGTAACAAACTCCAACGAACGGCGGTGATGAATTCTGGTGGCTCATATGGTGTATTCAAAGTTTAATCAGGGGCACAATAGTCCTTGGAGGTCCCATATCATGCCTTGAATCAATCTCGACCATTGGTGTCATTAAATTGGATGATTTGGCGTGAATAAATGACTTCTGCACCTTCTGCACTAAAACAGGGCACGCCACCAGCTATTCCCGTTGCCTCAATCTGCTGGATGGATTCTACGTTTAAAATCGTCAGATCTATCTGTCACTAGGTTTAGCCACAAATTCTCATTTGACTAGGTAAAAAACTAGTCAGCCAGATTCTAGGCTTGTATTCTGATCTTTTGAGACCACTAGGTAATTATGGATTATGGTGAATGAAGTTTAGGTGATTTAGGTAGTCTTAGGATATTTGTAGTATTTTAGGGAAAGTAAATAGGATATTTTAGGGAAAGTAAGAGTTCCACCACTGCCATAACTCAAATCTCTCCTCTAGAATCCGCTCGTGATCACCTGTAAAATCTGGGACGTCTACAAAATGTCTTCCTCGGATAGCCTAATTAGGCATAAGTTGTTGGATCTTAATGGTAAGTGAAACTTGCTAATTATTTTTTCTAATTGGTTATTATGAGTGTGTTATCTTTCATATTGGTTGGAATGGGAAAGATTGGACCACACTATAATTGGTTGTATTAGACTTGGTTGCCTTCATTCATTTATTTTCTTTTATTTCCTTTTTCCTCTCCTTTGATTTCTTATCCACCTTTGTGGTATAGATTTCATGTTTAAATGGATTTGAATTTGTTTTGAATGCTTTGACCAAATCTTGATTACAACAGTTACTAATCTTCATGTGTGAAAAGTATGGAAATTTATGTGCACTAATCTTGGAAGATTATCGAGGAATCTGGTCTTTTAAATGGTCACATGAAGTTTAGTATGTGATAAAAATTTTGCTCTAGCAATACAACATGGGTACTCTCAATCTTTCTTCTTCTCTCCTAATAAGCTCTTACTTTGAGGCTAAGGCTTTGGTTATAGTGATCAAATCTGGAGACTCTCTTCCACTTGGAGTGCACCTTGGAAGTGAGTGTGGTTGTCAAATCTTGGATGGAAGTCTCTATGATTGGTTGCACTAGTGTGTGGGGGTGAATCTTTCTCTAAAGATAGATGGTTAATGTCGTCACTTCAACCAATGAGATAATGTTTTCTAACCATATCTCTCTTAGTTTTGTTGTTTGGTTTGTTATTCCTTGCATGGTCTTTGTTGCATTGCCAATTCTTCTTTGGATTCATGATTATATTATCATTATAAAATCCATGTATGTAGCATTTATCATGCTATATTGTTATTATTCTTCCAACAATTTTAGAGAAAGATTCATATTTGTAATGGCATCTAAAATCATTAAATTTGATGATAACAAGAATATTGGCATGTCTGCTAAACTTTATGGTCAGAATTTCAAATGTTGGCAACAACAAATGAAATTGTGGCATTCAACTCTAAGCCTTTTGAGTGTTATTGATGCATCTCCGCCATCTTTTGAGGAATTAGAGCCTACTCACTCTTTATTAAAAGAACGATGTGAATCCAAGGACTAAGAATAGTGGCGGAGCCACACGAGGGTCACCCAAGGCACGTGTCCTAGGTGGAATTTTACAAAATTCCAAGGACCTAATTGTAATTTCACAAAAAAAGACAAATAGGGCATACGTAGCCACAAGTGACAAGCCCACTGCCAATGACTCCGCTCCGTAGTTCTCCTATAGCTAGTGCCTCTTGACCTCTCCAGGCTCTCCTCCACCACTCTCCTCTGTGTGTGGGTGTACCTGTGTTGTTGTGCACCGAAAGCTCGGGCACCCATCCCTTGTGATTGTTGTGCTATTGTGCGGGTGTGCTGATGTGTTGTCACTACTGTGTTGCTATGTAGTACTCACAATTGTGACCGTCCCCAGTGCCCCATCACCACTGTGCTGCTGTGTAATGCTTACAATTGTGACTGTCCCCAACAGCTTGTTGTCGTTGTCTGCTGTCAACTGTCTCTCAACCGTCACTCACCTTTGCCGCTCTCCACTATCCACAATTAAATTCCCTATTCCTGCCTTCCTATTCCGCTATTACTTGTGCATCCATAGTAAATCACTGCTCAACTTTGTAACGACCCACATCGTTACCAACAAGATTCATTAGGCTAACTAAAATTAAACATAATTAAATGTTTAATTTACAAAATAATTAAAGACTAGTTAAAGGCATCTAGTCTACCAGGAACCTATAGTGAACGACTAATGACCCTGACTATATGCATTAGTGATACACTGCTAACCATCTGCACCTGTAACTAAAAAACATAAGAAAAGCATGTGTGAGTGATTAGAAAGTCATCTAGTATATACTCACGAAGACCACGAGAAACCGAGCTCAAACTAGTGATATAAATCTCACCAAGCTTTGAAACAATTTTCAAAACTATTTTATTTTTTTAAAAAGTCACCAAAACACCAGAAACCCACCCACACCTCAAAATTAGGCCCCACTGGCCAAAACCTCTGGAAAACTGCACAAGCACACCAAAACCACATAGTGAGTCATGTTACTCGATGTCGAGCAACCAACTCTGGTCACAAGTAGATCACTAAGGAGCTACCACGGTATTTGCACTATCACGGACAACCACCTTGCGGAGGACTTTTCCCGTCCCAGCATCTCACCACCTGTAGGATGCTTGAAAGGCTAATCACATACTAGAAAAGTTTGCTGATCCTATACTTAGGCAAGCTGTCCATCCACCTAAAGGACAAACCACAGGATACACCCTCTTGGTGTCCTAACTTGGTGCTCTAACCCTACGCCTTTGCTCTGTCAACACCAACTAACATCTTGGTGCCTGTAGTAACCAGGGTATCACATCTAGCTACTCAGGAGTCTTATACCTCCCTAGTCCACTGCCACGATATCACTAGGTACAAACAGTACCTTGAGTCTCGGTACTCAGAGTAACTGGAACATTATATCTTTAAGTCTGGATGGCACCTCAACCCATAGACCTCAGCCTCTGTTTCATGAATAACAATTTAGGAGTTTCATACCTCCGAAATCCAACAGATTCTTGCATATGACTTCTTAGTCTCTAACTTTGATTTAGGTGATGTGCTTGATCACTCGAGAATGTCATCATATTCCCTAGTCTAGACCACACACTCCTTCGGTATATTAGGCCATCACACTAGAAAACCATGGAAAATCCTTTTTAAAATACTAACACATTTTCTTTGAAATCCATTTTCAAAACCATTTGAGCATCACCAAGGTATTTATAAAACTAAACACCATTTAAGTTGGAACACCAGAAATCAAAACACTAAGACGTTAACTATCAAATCTGAATTGGGCTGGGCCATAGGACCCACCCACGTGGTTGACCAACGAGAGCAACCCACGTAGTTAACTAACACAATTTCTTTGAAATTCATTTTCAAAACCATTTGAGCATCACCAAGGTATTCATAAAACTAAACACCATTTAAGTTGGAACACCGGAAATCAAAACACTAAGACGTTAACTATCAAATCTGAATTGGGCTTTCTGGGCCATAGGACCCACCCACGTAGTTGACCAACAAGAGGAACCCATGAGGCCAGCCCATGGGGTGTCCCCTGCACTTAGACCAGACGGCTTGCGATGCAGAGGGAGACCCAACGACCACCCAAAACCTTATCTCTTGGAAACCACACCAAAACTAGCAAATGATATACCAAAATGTAGGAAATCAAACAAGCTTTCTCTCAGTACCAAAATTGCACGATTTCACTCGGTAAAACTTGAGAAATCCACTAAAGAAGGCACAGATGAATAATACCAACCAAAATTAAATAATAGGGATCAAAAATTCAATTTGCAATCAAAAATTACGAAATCACTTCCATCATACTCAGATCAACGCAAGGAACACAACCATATTAATTTTATAGAAAACAGAACGAAGTTGTGTAGTGCCCACCTTGAGGGAGTTCATTAGGCACCATTGCCGGCGACAAGCACAGGTGCTACCGATCGACCCCATGTGCTTCAGAGCTCACCACGATCACAAAGATGACGTCCTAGAGCCAAGCACCTCCGCACAGGTGCAGGGACACCTCTGACGATTACCCTTGTCTTTCTCTCACACTCTCTTTTACTCTTTTTCTCTCTCGTCTGAAGGTTAGGAAGAGGTGGAGAGGAAGAGGAAGGAGGAAGAAAGGGAAGAAGTGGCAGTGGAAGGAGGAGGAAGGTAGTTGGCATCGAGGAGAAGAGAGGGGGTTGTGGCTTGTGGAGGACGATTCGTTCTCCTTATATAGCCTTCTGTCTTCGTGGATTGGGTGCATGCATGATTACCAACTCCATATTGGCCAACCACTCCTCAAACGAAAATTGGTTTATGCACGCTACCAACCACACCACCATGCATGATGCTACCACTTATCAATGCTGGCGACAACTCCACACAAGGTTATAGGGACAAACACCTCAACTATCTAACTGAATTAACCTCTACAGTCCACAATACTAGGCCACGGTAAGAGGCTGCAAAGTCCACCCACGGTACCTGCTCGTGAGGCCAGTTAATTCAGTGGCCCAAAACAAAAAAAAAGGTCCAAACACTAATCACAAAGCCCATACTTAAAGGTCGCATGTCGATAACACTCGTCCATAATTAAAATTCATTAATTCTAGTCAATTACAAGTGTAATGAATTTTAGGATGTTACAAACTCTATATTCATGTATTACCTGAATTTTTTAGAAATTTGATTGTATGTCAGTATGTGTGTTTATAGGCTACTAAGGAATATCACTTCTCTAACTAGGCAACCACGATTTGGTATTAATTTGAAGTGTAAACTACTTTCTCCTGGAACACAAACATAGTTCAAGATCACCATCTCCATCTGCCCATCCGTCACTTGCATGGTTGGTTCCTCACTTTGTTTCATTTTGATTATATGAATTAAATACTTTTGTAGTTATTTTACTAGTTAGTATAATTGATCTTAATTCATGATCTTTATGACTTTTTTATGTTTATGAATTTCATGGTTCAATTCTTCCTTTTAATTATCATTTCAAATTTTTGGAGAAAAAGTTATATAGAAGTTTTGATAAGGAAAAAAACCATTGCGGTGAGTGATGTATTTTTATTATAATATTTGTTAAATTTATTGTAGAAACGTTATCTTATAGAAAATATTTTGAATTCATGTTTTTTATACATACATCATATTTTTTAAAGTGACTATGATATAACTATACTTTATATAGTGTCCCATGTCATGGAAAATCCTGGCTCCGCCGTTGATTAAGAATGTCGATTTTGGATTTTGTCTTGTCTCTCTGATAAATTATTTGATGTGTATGCTACAATTTGTACCTCCAAAGAATTATGGTATACATTAGACAAAAGATATATCCCTAGAGATTTTGGGTTAGAAAAATAGAGTGTTAGCAAGTTCCTTAATTTTGTGATGGTTGAAGGTAAATTTGAGCTTAGCCAAACTCATGAGTTACTCTTATTGATTCAAGGTCTTTTTGATGGTGATATGGTTTTGCTTAAAAATTTCAAGTCATGATTATCATTGAAAAGTTTCCTTCTCCATGGGAAGACTTTGGAATGCCTTTGAAAAATAAACATGGCAAGATCACATTAGATGATTTGATGGTGGAATCACTATAGAAGAAGAAAATAAAAGTCATTAGATGGTTGAAGCCTCATCTTCAAAATATAAGAATCAGAATAAAATAGATAAAGGAAATTTTTTTGCTACATGTACACCTAAACCAAAAATCCAGAAGAAAAGGCAAGCAACAAGCCATGCTAGAGTTGTGGATAGGTTGGCCATTTTATTAAAGATTATCCTTTGAAGATGGAAAAGGTGCCAAAGTGTACTGCTTCAAAGGCTCAACTGAACATGATCACTGTATATATCCTATTTTCGCATTTCTGAGAGTTAATTAAAGATAGGAACCTTGAGGCATCTTAAATCACATGGCTAAGGACTGATAACACATTCTCCAGATTTTCCATGATTTACTTAAAAACATTATTTGATTTTACTTGATTCAAGGTCGTTAGTTGTAGCAGAGTTAACACATACAAACTAATAACAAGTTTGGGTACGAGTTAACATTAAGGAACATTTTTATTTTGTGCGAGTTATCAGCTATGGTAGAGTTGACACTCCCACTTTACTCAAATTGGTGGTAGATTTGAGTATTTTAATATATATATATTTTTTTACGATTTTATGAAATTTCTAAAATTTTTCAGACTTTAAATGCATCTCTTTGGATTAATATAAAAGACAAGGGGTAAATTGAAAAAGACCAGGTTGTTGTCTCCCTGATAGGTGACAGATCCCATCGCTATTGTAACGCTCCATGCACTATACAACAGTATAGATACTACCCAAGGTGAATAATTAAATCTATTCTAACAGAATTAAATAAGTAAAACTAAACACCTAGACCGGCTAAAGTGACTCTAAAGCAATGCACCAGATAAAACTGCACCTCCTCCTAAGGACTTGAGACAAGGCAAAAAGAAAATCACGCGTGAGTGACAGAAATGTCACACAGTACGCACCCCAAAAATAATAGCAAAACTAGCAAACTTCACATTGTTAGGAAACCTCAAGAAACCACAAACATCGAAAATCCAATACACGTGATCCGGTAAAATCCGTAGAAGATGCCATTTCAAAACTTTCTTTTCTTTTCCTTTTTAAAACCTCATGCTTATTAGCAAATCTTTATGCACAAATCAGGAAAATCATTTTCATCTAGACTTCCAGCCCATAACACAATTCATTTCATTATTACAAATCACAATAAACCAAGGCTGGAAACTAGCTCTAACACAAATCTCAATCCATATCTCAAAACTAGTCGTATCACCACCCTAGTCACAAGTAGTTGTCGAGGCTCTATCCCCAACCATACTGCAGTGCAGTGGTGAACCATCCCATGTAGGAGTTCAACCGCCTCCGTCGCAGCCTCAAAAGCATATCCTCACATACAAGCACGGAGTGTGTCCTCATGACACCTTGCTGCCTGAGCAGCTAGGGACTCTAACTCCAGACCCGACCAGCACCAGCACTAAGGGTAGTTCAAGTTTATTGTACCCTGGGTCCTACAGTACCACCACAGTCTCGAGGCTCCTACTCCGAACCACAACTCGACAACCATAACCAAGGACACGTCTCTGACATCTCTAAAGGTTTCACTACCCCTATCAGCAAGCCCTGGTCTAATTGTGGTTTCTACAAATCTCAGAAATCTCTTTTAAAACTACATGCATTTTTCATTTCAAATCACTTGACAAAACCAGTTTTCATTCATAAAAACCCCTTTATAAATATCACACATCAATATTCATATTTCTCATCTATGGTTCTCAAAATCAATCATTCACATTCTCATCCATTTCATGGTTCATCATACCAAGTGTTCACCCCTCACATGGGTCTACATTCATTTCCATGTTAACAATTTATGGAAAACTGTAACACCCGTAAAATTTATTTTGTAATTATTTACAATTTATGAATTTTATTTCCTAGACGGGTGTTACTGTTCCAAGGCCCGTTGTGTGGTTTTGTACTTTTGGGCTTGGGCCTCATAGGCCGACTTCTATTCGAGTGCCCTGTGCGTGGTTGGCATTGTGCATTGTGGCACTGTGCGCGTGGGGCCTAGGTGTAGGGTTCACGTGGGGCCCGCGTTCGTAGGCCGTTGGTTGTGGCTGGTGGTTGGGCGGAGTGGTTGGTTTCTTGTGCGGTGTGTCGGTGGCTGAGATGTGCAGGTGAGCACGTTCCCAGCTACTGCAGGCGCAGGCTTTATAAGCCGCACCGCACTCCTCTGCCACCCATCGCCGCCTTCTTCTTCTTTCCTTCTCCTCCCCAACGCGCATTTCTCCCTTCCCCACCCTTCTTTCCCTTCCTCCCCACTCTTCATCCTCCACCCTCTTCTCCTTTCCCCCTTCTCCTTCCACTCGTCTCCCCTGTTTCCTTCCCCTGTTACGCGTCGAGAGAGAGAGAGAGAGGGAAGCGGAAGGGCTGTGGTGGCTCGGGTGGCGCGTGGAGCTTGGGTGGAGTGTCCTTGGAGTTGTTGTGAGGCTGTGGTCGTCGGAGTCGGCCGAGGATCGCCGGAGCTCGTTTTCAGGTATGCATCTCCACATCATGTAATAGAGAGCATGGAATTGGTAGAAAATGCTAGGATTGCATGGAATCTAGGTAAATTTACATTCCTAGAATTTATTGTGATTTTATGAGAATTTATGATGAATTTATTGGCATTTATGATGGTTGGTGCGTTTTGGGTTTTTTTGACCCTTCTGCCATTCCGTTTTTATATCTTGATGCATGGTGAATGGATTTTAGTTTTGTTTGTTGGGTTTTGGAGTAGACTCGAGGGTCTACATCTTATGTTTTATGCAAGATTTTTGGTGTTTGTTTAGGGGGTCCGATCGGAGGTCACAGTTGGGGTGATTTCGGACAGTAGGGTTTGGGTCATTTTTTGGTTTCGCAGAATTCGACATACCGAAATGGAAACGGCATACCAAACCAGTGGATTTCGGTATACCGATTTCGTTCGGCATACCATTTTTCTGTCAGTTTAGGTCCTTTGGTCGAAATTCGGTCGTCCGATTTTGGACGGTATATCGAATTTGGCCTGAGTGTTGACCGTTGACCTGATTCGGTCGATCGATCCAGATCGGCCTACCGAAGCAGGGGTTTTCGGCATGCCGAATCTGGGCCCAAATATACTTATAAAATGTGTTTTCCGAGGGCTTTCTAGATTGCTATGTTTTGTCCTTATAAGATGGGATTGTGGGTCGTCAGTGGTGGTCCCTTGGGACACCTGATGCGTCGCTTTGCCGAGGTTTTGGAAGAATTTTCAAAGATATGAAAATGACTTTGGAAATGGATTTCAAGGAAATAGTTGACCTGTTTTGGAAAATGTTTTCTTGATTTTCTATGTGTGAGGCGAGATAGTGTGGGACCGTGTCGTCGGGAATAGGGAATGTGACGACATTCTCTAGTGGTCAGGCACGACTCCCTGGTTGTGGTCGGGGGCAGAGATACCTGAGGCTGAGGGACGTCGGGTCCTGGAGGTATGAGACTCCTTGACTGTCGTCTTGAGGCTAGGGTTGTAGTCCGCGGGTTGAGGTGTCTTGTGGCATGACGGAGAGGTATGACACTCCTACTGTCGCTATGAGCACTGAGGCTCAGGTGTTGTTGAGTATGGAGGTATGATACTCCCTCCTGAGTACCGTGTGTGGAGGACGCCATGAGGATGCATACCCTGTGGTGGCCAGTGGGGGTGGGACACGTGCCCCGTAGCTGGTAGCGTCTTGAGAGACAAGACAGCCTTCCCAAGGAGGGGTTGGCTTTGTGAGGGTTCTCCAGGTGGGAGAATTGCGGGATGCTGGTTGGCTCCTGCACAGGGTGGCACACCGTGGCAGTACAGAATGCCGTGGTCGCTCCTCGGTGGACTGCGTGTGGCTAGAGTTAGGTTGCCTGGCGCTGGGCTTCCTGACTCACTATGTGTGGTTTTGGCCATTGAGGGCCTTTGCTTGTAGGTTCAGTTGTGGTTTTCACCGGAGTGTGCCTGGTTTATGAGGTTTTGAGAAATGGTTTGCGAATTGAATTTAAAAGAAAAATAGATTGTAGTTTTGTTTTCTGTGGTTTTCCTTGGAGTGCGTACTGGGTGACTTTTGTCACTCATACGTTTTTCCTCGTGTTTTGGTTTGCATGTGCAGGCATGCAGAGAGTTAGCATAGTGCATATAGTCTGGAGTCTGCTAGCTGCACACACAGGTTCCCGGTAGTTAGATATTTACTGTTGGCTTTAATTTTCCTGTAATTTAATTTGTTTTAAATTAATATGGAAAATGTGGGGCGTGACAAAAACATTATTAAAACAATATGTTTACATGAAACATCTCATAATCCATTTCTATGCATTTCACACATCTATCATGCATTTATATCATTTTATTAACATTTTACAAAACATTTCTCAATATGGCTCCAGGTCTTGATTCAACATACCGAAAAGGGTCTCAGTCGACCGAAAATCTCTGACTCGGTCGACCGAAATATTTCAGTACTCTGAATCTCTGTCAGTTAACCAGTTCCCTTGCCAGAATGGTTGATCGAATTCGATCGATCGTCCGAAATCTCCTGATCTAGTAGACCGAAATCCTTTGGTTGTCTTAATCAGTGGCTTAGGGGACCCCAACTGGGGCATTTCGACATACCGAACCCAGTTCAGCATATCATTTTTTGCAATTGTATAAAACCTCCCCCTTTTTGCCTGTCTCTTCTCCCCAAAATGGGAGTGAGAGGCGGACCCATCTAATCTACCACATAAATCACAAGTAAAACATGTAGTGTAGACCTCCAAGTCTACTTCAAAACCCCTCAATCCATTTATAAAATCATTATGCATGTTGTTCTATAGAAAATCACAAAGACATAAAGCCTATACGAAGTTACTATAGCATGCATCCAAATTCACCAACTAAATCTCATGAAATCATCATAAAATCTCATGATTCCATCATAAACATGTCATTCATCTCATTTCCATTGTTTCCCTTACTTTTTTCATGATTTCTACATCATTTATGCATAATCTATCACATTAATCTATTAAGCCTTAGCCGAGAAA
This sequence comes from Posidonia australis, assembly GCA_024699735.1. NCBI lineage: Eukaryota > Viridiplantae > Streptophyta > Magnoliopsida > Alismatales > Posidoniaceae > Posidonia > Posidonia australis. Next base: position 6,860 of record JAMKQA010036914.1, on the reverse strand, counting down.
CAGAGGAGAAAGGGGAACATGTACCTTGCTCTAGCGAGCCCCACGTACCTCCGAAGTCCGTGGGCTCCGACGAGCTTCGCGTGCCCTTGATGAGGTCCAACACAGCATCCCCCGCTCGCGTAGCCTCCCCTGGTACATAGCTCTCCTCTCCCACTCCTGGCACACCTCTAGTCTCCTCACTCTCTCTCCCAACTTCCCTTAGCACAACGCACCTCCACCTCCTATTATTTCCACTGCCTTGCCGGCCACACCTCGAATTCTCGTCAGCCATCTCTACCAGCCTCTCTACCAAGGAAGGGATGGGACGTGCTATCCTCCCATGGTAGGGGTCACGGGCATGGAGGAGAAGAGCTCGTATATAATGTGTGATTGGACTCCTTTGACCAAGTCTAAGTTAAGTCCAAGTGGTTCCCACACACCCACATGGCCCACAAGCACATACAGATGCATAGAAAGTTTGGAGAACATACAACTAGGAAAGCCAAAACATAGAGAGAGACCACAACAGTAACCACAACATCTAATTATCTCTTAATAAATCATATTCAAATAATACAACAAATTCCATGGTCTTTCATTAAATGGAAAATTAGGTGCAAATGTTACAACAGGAAAGTCTGGTCGCCAAAGTGGTAGGCAATGAGTATCTTGGTAGTCTCTCTCAACAAATTTTGTTATCCTAGGCTTTAGTATAACATATGGGACTCTTATAATATATTATCACTTTTTTCCCATAATTATTATTGTTTCTACAATTTTCCAAACACTTAAATATATATGGAATATCATATAAATCTTTATAAATATCAATTAATTCAGGAAAATTCAAGTAATATGAATGACATCAAATTAAAAATATATCTTTATTTTTACGAAGAAAACAAGATTTTGTGTTGGTTATTATATTTTTAAATGTTATAACCACATTTAATTCACATTTAATATTTAAAAGTAAAGATAAAATCTAAGAGATCCTAGGTGATAAATCATGGCTTGGTTAGAGATACCTATAAAGATTAATTGGCTTCATTTATTCAATCTTAGAAGATATTATCTAGATTAAATCTGCATGATTAATAATTAATTAAATTTTAAAATAGCTTCTAATCAAATCTCCATTACGAAAATCATGAAAAGGATGGACATTATTGTAATTTGTTGCTAGATATATGATGAGATATTTCAAGATCTTAATTTTTAAAATTTTGCCTTTTTAGTTGCTTGATGCCTATACCACCAACGACTAGCTGACTTGGAATATATTATTACCTTTTAGCTATTTATTCACTGTGTCAAGCAAAAAAAGAATCTCCAGCCTTATCGACACTTCAAGCGGCGACATGAGGGTTCCTATCGCTGGTCCCATAGGTGAAGACAATAAATATCATTTTTTCCTATTTTAAGAGAGCTTAATCCTGGCCCTTAGATTTTCACTTGTCCTTTGGCAAGATTTGGTGCCCCAAACTTTATAAATTGACCCCTAGGTCAAGAGCTTAAGGGGGAGGCAATTTAGAAATCCATGGAGGCATTTTAGAAACGCTAAAGGAGTTCTTTGAAGAGAGAAATCTAGGGTTTTAGAGAAAGGGAGAGATCCTGAGAAAGAGACCTTGAGAGAGAGTCATAGCCCCTACACTATGTCAAACCTTTGTGAGATAACCTAGATTCATAACTCCTCTTTGGATGTAGAATAAGAAAAGTAAGAATAAGTGGAAAGTAGTATTAGTATTCTGATAGTATTGCTATTCAGTTTGAAAGTGATTTTCTTTTAAAGATAAATAACTATGTATAGGGAGATATTTTAGTTTGGATAAAAAATGGAATAAGTATTAGAAAAAGCGTTGGAATAAGTGGAAAATATGTAAATTAATAATAATCAACTTTACTATTAAGATATATATCTAATTTAAAATATATATACATCATGTTATATGTGTATTAATTTTAAAACAAAAAATAAACACACTGCGGTATACATACATGTATCAAAATAACTTAACGGAATAACTTTATTCCACCCTTCCCACGGAATAGTTATTTTAGAATAAGTAAATCAGAATAAAAATTACTATTCTGCTTTTATTTCACTTTTTGACTTACCAAATGGAATTGTAATTCCAATTATGCCTTTATTCTTGGCTTTATCCAGGTTCCAAATAGGGGCATAGAGTTCATATCAACCTGCAGCTAAAACGTGCCTCTAGAGCTTTGTCCGTGATTCCACTTCTTCAATCCCACGCCATGAGCACGAGGGTGAAGGGAGTATTGTTCTCAAATCCTTTTTTTACATATCATTGCATTCCTAGATAGGTCCATAGCATATGTATGTGGGGAACCACCCTTGGTTAGCATTAGTTTCGCTTATTCATGCTATTTGTTGTTTTTCTAACATTGTTTACTACACTTAGACTAAACTAGATTTATTTCTGTTTGTTTTGAAGGGAAGGAGCATATCACATAGCATGAGGACGCTGTTGGATGACAACCTATTATCAATCTAGTGAACCAAGAACACACACCACAAATCCAATCTCATCTCTCGCAGGCACCTTGTCAGCTAGTTCTAAAAATTTACAAGTGGCGATCACAACAAAGTTGTCGACATACGTAGAAGCGACAACGACCTCATCAATAACCACAATCATCCATCCACAGACAAGTGGCGATCACAGTGGGACTGGTTTAAGCCAACCCTTCGTGCTATGTGACCAATCCTCTTTCCCTTCTTCATTTATTTTCATAGATTTAGGTGCAGTTTTAGGTATAGAAGTCGTGTGTTTAGGATTTTGCGACAACTAGACCCTTTATTCAAACTTTTTACACGACGTTCACTAGCCACCACTTCTAGTTGCCTATAGCAGCAACGTCGAGGCTCGTCGCACTGAGAGGCGATGATTTAACTTGACACCAACTATATCGGTGACGGGATATGGATATTTTTTTATTCTGTAGATCATTTATTTTGTCATTTGTTTACGTTGTTTTTAGATCTATAGTAGTGCAAACTAAACATATATACATATATTCTGTCCACCTGCTTTTTTCAATTTTAGGCTTGTTTGTTGTCCACCAATAGGATGGAAACTAATTGTTTGATGGTAAAGTTAAAGTTCCTTAAGAAAATCCCATCCTGATTAGAGTAATCAAGCCGAATGAATCAGGGCAGTGTTGATCGCTCTCCCATGCTTTGCACTTGATTGTGATTATTAGGTTGATAACTTAAGGTGTCCTAAGGACATATTACAGACTCCATCTCTCTCACTGAGTTAGTAATATACCTTAGTAGATACTTGATATTTACTATTACTTGTTTATTTACAGCTTTGTGGTTTGCTAGGTAACGATCCTAAGGACAGAATCCTAGATTACAGGCCCCTCTATAGAGAGATAAATCTGTAGCCTAGGCCCTCTTGGTGGATCCTAACGAAGGTCAAAGAGCGATACCTGAAGAGCAGAAATCCTATTGAGTGACCGTTAGATCCCACGAAAAAAGCCTTACCCCATACTCTAAGACCTAACAACTGAGAGAACGTAAGTTAATTAATTAACTATCCGAACCCAAATAAAATCTACGTTCTCTTTAAAAACCTGCTTGCATAAATAGACCTGTTTAGCACACTATCACAGACAGATTTCGATTGCCAGAAGGATAAGGACACGTGTTGCCTGTTTCATTAGCGATGAGTTGCACCGCTTGTTCTGTCTGTGACAAATTCCGTCGCTACGTCCATAGGCGACTTTTTGTAGGGATCAACTTGGTGTTATAGGTGGACTCTTGTATCACCAATATGCACGTTAGGTGACTTGTCTAAGGGTGGTTTGGCTGTGATTGAGATACAGGATACAAGGACATCATTGAAATAGCTTTTGGGCAGTTATTTATATTATTGAACAAAGTTGTAACCATTGTAATTTGTTGCATCGAGTCTACAACGTTTTTTAGATACTTATAATAGGGTAGATAGTAGTGTTAAAAAGAGTCTATAATTTACTTTCTCCGAGAACTTGTAATAGCCTGAGAAGAAGAACCACAAAGGAGTCTAAACCATGTCATCAGGGGCACATCATCTATATGCTGACTCTGTCAACATGTTAGTCACGTCCAGCATGTCAATCGCCTCAATATCTACAACTTAGGTTGGCAGTTTTGTGAACCAACATGAGTTCCTTTTCAACACCCCTACAGTCTCTACTCTAAATGATGCCAGAGGACAACCCATTGAAGAAAAGAGTGATGGAGAAGGGGAGATTAGTTATTCTCAGCCATGGGGTGCTCCATTTGAGCATATGCTCCCAAGGACAATGCCTCAAATGTTATCAACCTTGTCAGTTAGTTCACATTAGCTACCCAAAGGGGCTACTAATGAGATTCATCATCCCGTGGCTCAATATAACCCCTTTAATCCCCAAATTCCACTAGCGCATGGACCTTCTTTTCTAAACTCTCACCATGGCCCATTCGCTACACCTACTCCAAGAGATGCCTATAGTGTGCTACCAAGCCCCACAATAAACTTCCCTATGCAAGGTCTGTCAATGTAGTATGCCACCACCCTGATCTATCAACAAACCACACAGTCCCCACCGAACTACACTCTACCACATTACCTAGGGACAATGCAACCACTACTATATTATACTCTGGCCCAATCCTCACCCTACTTTCTACAATATGGTACCCTTCAACAATAGTTCTACCAAGTTCAAGCGTACCAAGGCTAAGGGTAGTCAACCATTCCAAGTTTGGACATCAAAAGAATGATCTCTGATGCACTAGCAGGAGCAAGAGTAATCACAAAAGCACCGGTTGGCTTTACATTTCAAGGTTCCCTCCCTTCAATATACCTCTTGGGTTCAAGATGCTGAAGATGTAGAAATATGATGGGATGGATGATCTATGAAATCATTTGTCTACTTTTACCATGGACGTCCTGTCCTATCAACATGACAATGGACTGACTGTATACCTTTTCTTCAAGAGCCTAGAGGGAGTTCAACATGCTAACAACATATGACCTCAATGACTTCAGGATTGTACAGGAGAAGTTCCTATAACAATATGTTCACCGCATCCAGCACAAGTCCACAATAGGGGACATCCTTGATGAAAAGATGAAACCTGAGAAGGATTTCATTACCGTCGCTAGTAGATGGAAGGACATGGTGGCTAGATCTAAATGCTACATCCTTGAAAGTCAAGCCATCGAAATCATAGTTAGGAACACTACAAGGGCACTACGAGCGGGCTTACTAATGGGTGACTTCCACACATACTCCCAGCTATATGAATGGGCTATAAGAGTCCTCCGTAACAAAGATGACTTACCGTTCTTGGAGCTTGAAGGAAGGGGCAAGCAGAAGACCTTAGAGTATACATTCAAAGGCATCACAAGCGACATGACCTAGGTCACAATTCAGCAAAAGCAGAAGGGTCAAAGAAGCCACCACTAACAACTTGGGTATCAAGCTTAATGTAACACCCTAAAATTCATTTACACTTGTAAATGATTTAGAATTAATAAATTTTGAATATAGACAGGTGTTACTAGCTTGCGAGCATTATTTGTGGGTTTTGTATTTGGTATTTTGGGCCTGGATTGCTATTTTGAAGGCACTGAATTGACTAGCCTTGTAGGCTGGCCTCATGTGTGGGCCTTGTTTCCTTGTACCGTCGTTTGGTATCATGGATTTTTAGGCATTATTTTAGACGTCAGCCAAGACGTTTCCCCAGACCCTGTAGTGGAGTGGTTGCAACTGTGCGCTTGATGGAGTGGTTGTAGCGACAATAGATTAGTTGGCCTCATTAGTGGGATGGTTGCTCTTATGGAGTGGTTGACCAGAGAGGTTGTTGTGGCTTGCGTAAGGGAGGCTATTTAAGGAGGATGAAATGTTCCTTGTAAGCCATCCAACCTTTGTCTTCACTTGTAAGCCACAAGCCATCCCATCCTCACGAAGCCACTTCCCTTCTTTTTTATTCGCCTCCTCTCCTCCTTCTTATTTTCTCGTCCTCCCTAAGAATTTTGGGTGAGAGAGAGAGAGAGAGAGAGAGGGTACCAAAGAGAATAAGAGAGAGAGATAACAGGTGCCCGCTGGAGGTGTGCTTGGCACCAAGACATCGCTGTGATCATGTGAGGTGAGTTGGAGCTCATGGAGTGGTCACTAGCCGTGGTGCACAGTGGGTCATCCTAAGGTGTACACTTCACCACTTTGCTCTGTTTCGTGTAAAATTTATATGAATGCATTCTTTGCATGATTGTGTGCATGATGAATCTTGTTTCACGATTTTTGGTTGATCATACAATTTTTCATCTCGAAAATAATTATGGTTGGTACGGTTCATCTGAGGAGTTTTTTAGTGATTTCTCAAGTTATATTGCATGAAAATTGATAATTTTAGTACCATGGTGTTGTTTGCTTGATTTCTTACGTTTTGGTATATTATTTGCCAAGTTTTGTACATTGTTGCGAGAAACAAGAATTTCAGGTGTTTTTGGTGTTGACAGACCTTGGTTGCCTGTGTCCTGGGAATTCAAGGCCACTCGCATGTAGGCCTCGTGGGCCAACCCTGGAGGCACTATGCCTGGGTTGGTCCCACCGTTTTTGGGGTAAAATCTAGACCCCTGATTTTGTATTTTAATGGTTTGAGCTTTGGTGTTTTGTAGTGTTTTGGCTTATAAATAACCTGGTAAGATATAATTGATTTGAAAATGATTTACAAAGTGTAACCATGCCGGCGAGGAGATTCCACAAATGAATGCGAAATCGGTCGGCAAAATCACGTCGAAAAAGCAAAAATAAATGGAGTCGCCACCTAATCTATTATGGAAGACAAGGAAAACCATATACATGAAAAATCATGCAAA
>JAMKQA010036913.1:0-32187 GCA_024699735.1 Posidonia australis | reverse complement strand
TTTTTAAGTGGATTTAATTGGATTTTGTTTGATTAGGGTTCTTGTTACGGTTTTGTTGGATTTTAGGTGGATTTTAGTTGAATTAAGTGTTTTATTCGCTTTTCAGTGAATTTTAATGGGTTTTAGTGTTTTATTTGGTCATGTGGGCTAGTGTGGGTTTGATTGGGACCTACGTGGACTAGGGTTTTGGTGGTTGCGACCAGAGCATCAACCGGAGGAGCCTGCTGCCAAATGAGCTCAAAATTGGGGTGTCTACAATTTCCAAAGAGTTTTGGAAAGGAGATGTAAAGGTTTTGAAAAGACTTTTTAGGATCCAAGAGACCTAAGCTCCCGATCGATCTTCTAGGGATGGAGTGATACTTCTAAGGTCATGGTTGCTTGCTTAAGGTGAGGTTCAAGTGGTTTTGTGATTTTTTTAGGGATCAAGAGACCGATGCTCCCAATCGACCTTCAGAGATAGGCGATTCCTCTAGGGTCATGAGCTGCTTGCTTAAGTTGAAGTCCATGTGATTTTGTTGGGGCTTTTGGTTGGTGGTTTGGGGTGCTGACAGGTGCCTCTGGGAGTTCAAGCACTGAGTTAGGACGTTGAGAGAGCGTACCCTGTTGTTTGTCTTGAGATGAGATAGCTTGCCCAAGTGAGGTGATTGACTTTCCTAGTGTGGTTAGCCTTTAGAGGGTCCTTTAGGTAGAGAAATGATGTGACAGATTTGTCCCTCCACAGGGTAGTTTGTCTGTAGCAGTGTAGACTCGATGGTGGCACTACGGTGAACTGCTTGTAGTTAGTATCGGTTATTTGGCATTAGATAGCACGACATGTTGTTATTGTTTGGTTGTGGTGGTTGCACTGGAGTGGTGTTATGGCTTTTGTTGTACCTTGATTCAATAAATTAGGCTCTAGTCTAGAATAGACCTTGGTTTCGAAGTAGTGGCTTTGTGTTTTAGTTTTGCATATTGCTGTGGTAGGTGTTTTGAATGCTACAGAGAGTGTTCAGAGACCATTGGCCATCTGATCTGCATAGCAAGTGCGTGGGGTCAGGCTGCATGCTTTGGTGTGGGTTTTTGGTATGGTTTTAGACTTGACTTGGTAGATGTAGCTATATTAAGTGTGCATAAAGGATTTTGAAAGAACCTGCATTTGGTATTGATTTTAAAGAAAGAAAGAGAAAATGGTTTTACATGGCATGTTTTAAAGGTTTTGCTGCTTGCTGAGTAATAGTGAATTGCCCCATTGTGATTGTGTGGCATCCAAGTGGGATGCCAGGGTTTGGTTGCTCCTTGGCCTAGTTTATCGAGTTGTGTGGTGTGTGTTAAGTGGAGTGTGTATTGGGTGACCGTTATGAGTGCTTACTCATGTGTGCTTTGTTTTAATGTTTTTTGCAAGTATAGGATTAAGAGTTATTTTGCTAGTGCACATTGGAAGGAGTCACGTTGCAACACATCAGGGGTTCTAAGTAAGTAAGCTGTTAGTTTCATTTTAGTTATTTATTATATTTATTCCTATTAGTTGTGCTTATAGTCTTTGTTAGATTTAATGAAAATGTTAATAAAAAGATAAAAAATGTGGCTAGGTTTGAGAGCTAATGACTGGAGGGGTCGTTACATCGAAATAATGACGAGAAACATGCCCAAAAAGCATTGTGGGAAGATGATATGGTTGCCACATACCTTGAGATATGTGTGGATTTGGCTATTGATGGGCGGAAACCAGGAAATCACCTTGATGTAAAAGGGTATGAAATATTTGAAAAAAATTTCACGAACACACTAGTGTTCACCGAACAAGAGCTCAGTTGAAAAATAAGTTCAACTAGTTGCACAAGACTGGTAGTTATGGAGGACGCTTGAGGTTGAAACAGGCAAAGGTTGGTGTCCAAGATGTGAATATTTTAATTAACCGCAATTGTACAACATACATTGTAGTACATCGACAAGTATGGGTCGATCCCATAGAGAAAAGGGTTTCAAAAACAAATATTAACTAGAAATTATTGAAAGGGTTTGGGAGAGTTGATGTTTAAAAGCTAAAACTCGACTATCAGGATGCAATCAAATTAATTAAAACCTAAGTTTTTAAATTTATTCATATGAAGTTGAGAATGCATGATTAAATCTACTCTATCTTTTGTTTTAGATCTTAATATTTGATTAAAAGATTTTTACCCTAATAAGCATATACTATATGCAATGCATCATAGAATATCTGGTAAGGAATAAAAATACATAAAGCCAAATAAATCAAATGATCTATGATAGATCTGAGATTATATACATAATCCTAATTCATTCTTCCTTAAGCACAGATTAAAAAGATTAATTCAATATTAACCTATCAAAGTTTATCGAATGATGAGTAATCTATACAATATACATCTAGTCTACATAATCATAGTAATAGAACAAAAGAGAAATTAAGAAAATTACTTAGTCATAATATCTTAAATCACATGAATTTCATCTTAACCCTAGATCTAGAAATTTAACTACTTATGAAGATGACAGAAAATAAAATTTTAACTAAAGGAATTGAAATAAAGGACATAATTAGAGGAAAATAAAATATTATTGATAGAACCTGAGATTACAAAATAGAGATACACTCGAAGTTCTTCCACAATAACAAAGGAGAAGTCTAAGTCTAAAGGGTGGAAGATGATCTCATAGATCTATACAAGGGGTCTTTTCATAGATTTATAAAGACTTTCTTACATTGGAGACAAATCTAAGTACAAAATTTGAATTTTAAATACAAGATATTTACAACTGAGAATCGTAACCACCAAAGACTAAGTTAAAAATATCTTGTTCTAATGCCTGGAGCTGTCCACGTCAGTCGGGATTTAATCTAGCGTTGTTAATTCTTTAGTTGATATTTCTTCCAATATTGTCGTATGTGGAAAATGTGAACTCGACTCTCAACGTAATTCTATAACTTTTCTTTTTGGACACATTTATTCTTTTCCCTTCCTTTTTCTAAATTTTTTTTAAGTCCCTAGGTTCCTGCAAAAATTACACAAAACATCTTGAGTAGTATTATTTATATACATTAATCAATAAATATAAGAAATAAAATATGTATGGATTATGAGTTAATCAAACACCTCCATATCTATCTTTAATTAGTCCTCAAGTAAAACTGACTCTAATCTAATAAAAGAAAATCCTAACTCACTTTCGCAGGAATCACGATTGTATTTAGTATGTACAACAAGACTTTAAAGCCCTAGTTGCCCTAGCAGACGAGTGGTGTCTCATGAAGGTTTGTAGTGAATCTACTTACAAAATCTCAGAAGAAAAAGAACAAGGAATAAAGACAATAAAAAATAAAAAAAGAAAAAATCTATAGTATCCACATTAATCTATTCAACTAAGGTTGTGTTTGGAAATGCTTTTAATTACGTAGCTTATTGAGAAAAGTTGATTTTTTGTGGCTTTTATGGAGGTAAAGAAAAGCTTATTTGACTTTTATGTCCAATAAGAACTTATGAATTAATCAAAGAACTATATTGTTTTCGCTATTACCGCCAATTACTGCCTACTTACCGCCACTGGTCACCACCATTATTGTTGGCCATTACCATTGTCGCTGTCCACTAACTGCTGCGTTGCCACCGTCTGCCACTACTGGCCACTACCATTGCTACAATTGACGACCACCATTGTCGTCGGCTACTACCACCACCACCACCACCACCACCATCATCAGCCATCACCACCGTTGTTGTTGTCCACTGCATCTACTGCTGCTGGCCACCGCCACCGTCGTCGTCGTTGGCCACCACTGCTACCGCCTTCGTCAGCTACCACCACCACTTTTGCTACTACTGGCCACCACCATCGCATCCGCCGCTACTCGCCACCATTTGCCACCTCCGTAGCCGTCGTCGTTGCCTAAGTTCATGTTGTAATTAAAATCAATTTTTAAGGATATCATTGAAAAAGTTATGGCTAATATTCATAGGTTTTCAAAAAGCTAACACACATTAGTTTTTCTAAAAGCTACCTCAATAACTTAAACTGAACTAAAAAGCTGCAGTTAACTTTTTTGGAAAAGTTTGATAAACTGGTTTATTTGAAAATGCTTATTAGACAATAAGTATATAACATAATAAGTTGATGTAAAAAAGTGTTTCCAAATGCTACCTAAAAAGATCTAAAGTTCCCAAGTGTCTTAATCCTCCAGTTTAACCTTTGTTAATAACCTTCATCTTGTCCTTATGGAGACTTCGACTTATTTTTCACGTCATTTTCTATAATTACTCATATGTATTTTGTATTTGTGAAATAGACTTTAGTATGGATTCTCAAATCCAATTTTACTATCTTAGCAATTTTATTTCATTGAGCTATTCCTTGCTTTCTTAAACTTTATTTTTAGTTACCCATTTGGCAAGCTTTATGTCAATGCATCCCAAATCAGACAGCTTTAAGTCATCAAATGTGAAGGCAACCCTGAAGACTTAATCACTTAAGTAGCTATGGCCTCAAAAACAAACTTTTTTCCTTTAATCACCTTTTTACGTGAATATCAATGTTTATTCAGGCACGATACCCAGTTACTCAGTAATTATATATATATATGTATATGTATATGTATATATATATATATATATATATATATATATATATATATATATATATATGTATGTATGTATGTATGTATCTATATATGTATATATATATATCTATATATGTATATATATATATATATATATATGTATGTATATATATAGGAAAAAGTTTAGTTAAGGATATGTCCTCATTTTAGCATTTTAAGGAGAACTTTTATATCTCAATATTTAACCATTAAATTAAAAATCTAAACCATTAGATGTGATCTACATTCTCTAGGATGAACACATGTAAAATTTCAAGTGATTTTGAAACTTCTAGTTTAATAATCTAAGGCATGTTAATTATGATTCATTATAGCTCATAAAGAACCATTGAATTTGTATATGAATAGATTTGTATATTAGGAATTTCTAAATGATGCAATTTTTGTGTGTGTATACGATGATTTAGATTAAAATCTATTGATTACATTTTGACTTTGAAGCTTACAACTTAGATATCTAGTAATTATTGTTTTAAAACCATTGAATTTGTCATTTACAAGATTTATAAACTAAAATTTTTGAAATGCCTTGATTTTTTGTTTATATCTAATCTAAATGAAGTGCATCAAGATCTATGGAATGAATTTTGAATTTGAATCCTTAATACGTGTTTTTGGAGTTATCCTTAAAATGCTAAAATGAGAACATGTCCTTAACCGAACTTTTTCCTATATATATATATATATATATGTATGTATGTATGTATGTGTGTGTGTGTGTGTGTGTGTGTGTGTGTGTGTGTGTGTATAGAGAGAGAGAGTGTGTGTGCGCGTGTGTGAGTTAATATCCGGTAAGGCTCGTCCTTACTTTTAGATGGTAAGGTTCTTGATCCTGTCCGTTTATTATGAAGATTATCTATGATTTAATTTTGATCAAAACCAGAAACTACTTCCAAAAACCACATGAATTTTGAAATTCAAAATTTAAAATTTCTCTCCCTTAATTGTTAAGACCCCCACCCCAAAACACAAAAAAAAGAGCAAGAAGCCACCCTTCCCTCTTGACACCCTCCCCATCCTTAATGTTGGCCCCTGATGCCTGCATCCCAATGCCTTGTCTTCCTTCGCTCACTCTCCACCCTCTTGATGCCCACAGCCTTTAGTCGCCCTGTCGTCCTTCCATCCCTCTCTGACTTGTCCTCCTCTTGCGCCCTCTCCTCCGTTGTGTCCTTACTTTTTTATGGTAAGGTCCTTAATCCTGTTCATCTATCATGAAGATCATCTATTGATTTGATTTTGAAAAAACCAAAAACCGCACTAAAAAATCACCCAAAATTTTCATTCAAAATTCAAAAATAAAAAATCCCCTCTCATTCTATTATTAAATCTCCCTTCCCTTTCAAAAAAAAAAAAAAAAAAACACTCGCGACAGCAACCCTCTCCTTCTCCCAACCCCCCCTCTCTGCACCTCGGTCACGTACACCACTGCCAACTGTCCCCCTGCCACCCTCCTTTCTCGTCGATCGACCCAATCTATGCGTTGTGGTCTTGCTCGAGAAGCAGGCTCTCACAAAGCGGCCGGAATACAACACTACCGGAGGAAGCAAGACTGGAGGTGGCGGTGGAAGTGACGGAGCGTCGTTGGTGGTCTGTCTTTGTTTGGTGGGTTTTCGGGTGGAAGGCTTTCTATTGCAGGGATTCATATTGTAGGAGGGCTTGGTCATCATTCGTGCTGATCCTCCTCCCACAACCCCCCCACCCCCCTCCCTCGACACAAATCCTCCTCCCCCTTCAGGCAAAACCCCACCCCTCCCCCCCGGTGATCCACTTCACTTCTGTGCGAATGGCCCTGCCCTCACCCCATCTCCTAGATTCGCCTCCCCCTCCGCGCAGAACCCACAATGATCCTCCTCTCCTTTGCATAGATCCACGGACACTCCTTCACCATCCCCCTGACGTTGTATCACCACCTTCCTCGATGGCACCCTCCCCTTTTGCTGCCCTCCTTACAGCAGACGTCAGCCCTTCCGCTACACCATCCCCCTCGGACGCAAGGCACAGCTTGTAAGGGTTAGCCTCGGATGCAGCGGCCATGAAGAGGAGCGTCGGTTGAGACACGGTGGAAGCTGGACCGGCAACAGGAGCCGAGGAGTCGACGCCGATGATTGGGAAGGAAGCATCCTTCCAGAGGGGTATCTTGAAGCCTATAAGTTGGAGGCTCGATCCTAGGTGGTGGGGAAGAGTTGAGGGAGAGAGAAGAAAATTAGTGGGAGAAGAGGAGGAAGATTACCGATGGACAGACGCCACCTGTGAGTCATCGATCTTGACAAGGAGGTTGCTGGAGCAAGGAGGAGACCTTCGGAGAGGTATGTATGTGTATGGGTGTGATTTTTGTTGGGTTGTGTTTTTGTTCTTCTTTTGGGTTCAGGAGGACGGGAGGAAGGAGAAGATGAATAGTACTTCCCTTTTTTTTGATTGTTGGTGAAAAAAATAAGTAAATAGTATGCATTCTTATGCCGTGAGTGGAGGAACTTGGGTCTTTTGCAACTTTCCCCCTAGGGTAGTAGTTTATTACAATAAAGTAGGATTTTATGTTTTAGATTGCCATGGTTTTGTGGAAACATCTAAGATTTTTTATAATGACAGTATAACCAGAATTTTAAATCTTATAAGGAAGTACTAGGGAATTCATTTATCTTAGTAATTTTCCTTAGATTGCATATAAGCCCTTGAGTTATGTAAAATCATGTGGATTGAAAACTAAAGATAAAAATGAGGGAAATTTGTGATTTATAAATTAAGTTTTGAGATTTTATAGATAGATCCACATGTTGTATGTTTGAGGTTAGGTAATGGTAAAATTTCATTTAAACCCCTAAAACCCATGATTTGAAGATTTTCCAAATATATATATTAGATAGTGTTTGGATAGCATGGAGGGAGATGAAGAAACTCTTTAGTTTCTGCTTAAATATTGGAAATTTTGCAGTTTTGTTTAAGTATTGCATAATACTAGGAAGTCTTTACTTTAGATTGACATGTATCATATTTATTTTCTTTCATTGCATTTAGATCCTAGATAGAGTCGTATTGATTCTAAATTAATTATTTATTCAATGTAGCTAGGATTTTAATGTATTATTTTAAGACTTAAGAAAATTTCATAAGTCACCTTGTACATTTTAGAGAAATTTTGCACTCCAGTCCTTCCCTTTTTAAGAAATTAAAGATTAGTTCAAATGATAAAATGTACAAGTCTCTCACATAGGTATATGAAAGAGAGAGAACAGAGTCTTGGCATATACTCTTCGGAGTAATGACCCTAAAGGGGGAGGCACTAACCTGACAAGGTTTAGTGTTGGATCCTATGCGGATCTAGTAGCAACGATAAGACTACAACATTCAGATCTGATGTCAACTGACTGACACAAGTTGGTATGCGAGATCCTCATTAATAAAGAAAGTGTGAAATAGAATATGTAATAACGAGAATGAGGATGGGTTGTATACCAATTGGAAGACCGCGTTATGCTGGCAGTGGGTGGTTCAAGGGATCCATTAAAGGATTGAAAGAAAATGAAAGTGAAAACATAGACATTTGACCATTGTACTTTAAGTTTGTGATTAGACTAGGACCCACATGCATACTGAGTTTTCTTAAACTCATTCCGTGTTGTTGTTTAATACAGGTATTTAGAAGCATTCCCGAGGTCGTGCTTAGCATAGCTTGGCTCACCCACATACACATGGGACCCAGGATATTGTAGTTTAGTATCTTTATCTTTATTATCATGTAATAACTTTGTAATGAATTGAGTTCAACAATAATATAGATATTTTGTCGTAACTTTGTTGTTCTCTTTTATCTGTTCGTAATGTTCACGCCTTCATGGAACCGTTATTATGGCTTCTGCTAGCCATGTAGGGGTGGACGTTACACAGCCTCCATGGCACAACACCCCAATGCACAACACATCCCACACACCTCTCCTCGATGCCCAACCCCCTTAAAAAAAACCCCCCCTTTGCTCCTCTCCATCTTTGTCTCCTTTTTTTTTTCTTCTCTCTATTGCAAGGAGTGGAATAAGAGGTGGAATGGACATCTAGTTTTTTTTCAACAATAATCTAACTTGTTACATCTCAGATATTGAAACAAAAAATAGGAAAAAAACAGTAACACTAAAACAAAACAATGAAATGTAAAATTAAAACTGAAACTAAAATAAGGAAAATAGTAGTAACACTAAAACAAAATAAAGAAGTGTGAAATTGAAACTAAAACTAAAAAACTAAAATGTTACGAAATAAAAAACTGATATTATTATATAATAAGGGACATTAATGTGTAACAGGATATTAATATGATTTAGTTACCATAAAAATTTATTAATAAATGAAAATGGAGGAAAATGAAAATGGAGGAAAATGAAAATTCACAAAACCACTAATACAACATAGGTGGTTTTCTAATTTGAAATCTAAATTTAATCTCAAACATAGGATGTGATTTTTATGGTAGATGATCAAGGGTCTTACCAAACAAAAGTAAGGACGAACTTTACTTGATAATTTGCCTATATATATATATTATTGCTTGGCACTTGTATATATTCATAGGCAATACTAGTAGAGCTACTTCTATTTGTTAAGTAACTATACTTTTATTAGATATTTTTGGAACAATAAACCATGAATTATCCTCCAATTTTTGCAATCTTCTGGCCTTTTAGTTAACTAAGCACCATTTTCTTGTACTCATGGAGAAAATTGTTATTAAATGGTTAAGCACCTGTGCCTGATTATCTAAATAATTGTAAACCATGGAATATTTGTAATATTTGCGTAATATGGTTATTAGTGGATAATCAAGGTGTTGTTGGCCCAAGTGTATTTTTCTCTCCTTGTGTGGCTGTGTATATTGGTTTTCCTGATTTGTGTGGCTTTCTGGCTTGTTGTGCCTCCCGTGTGTACAGGATTAAGGACCCTCTTCATGTGTGTAGGATCTTGTTTGTCCTTTGGTCAAAGCATGCATAGTGCCCCTCTTCACGAGTTTCTCCCCTACCTCGTAGCTTGCCCGTCTCCTCCTGTCACGCCAAACTTGGTGAAGGTTGTGGCTGCTAGTGGGTGCAGCGGAGGTGGCAGTGGCCGGAGGAGATAAAGAGGGGAGGAGGGTTGGCACTAGGATGGGAAGCAGAAGAAGAGGGTAAACTAGAGGTGCGAGCCAGATAGAGAGTGAGGGCCAAATGAGGAGGAGCTGAGAAAGAGAGTGGCTATGCAAGTGTGTCAGAGCTTCGCGGGAAGGTTGAGAGGTTCGTAGGCCACCGTGAGGGAGTAGAACTTGCCAAAGGCGTGCGTGGGTCGCCGAAGGTTGCGATCGGGTAGGAGTCCTGCCTCCTTCTCCTTTATTTTTCTTTTGGAAAAAATGGTGATAATGATGCATAAATCATGGAAAAAAGATGGAAATGGTGTGGATTAGCTAGGATGCAAGCTTAAGAGTAGATCTTGCAATTTTATGGATTTATTGTGGATTTTTGGTTATTTTAGCGGTTGTGCTACAGTGCATGTTTAATGGGCTCTTTGCCTTTGTGATTTTATGTTATGAGTTATGTTTAATGGATTTGGTTGAAACTTGTCTCATTTGATAGCATGCTTAGTGGAGTATGTTTGGTGCTTTTTATGTGATTTGTGGTTCACCGAAAATGGATCCGTCAGCGGCTCACATTTCGGCGAATGTGAGTTTTGGGCAAATGGAGGAAGTTCAAAAATCACCTAGTCGACATGCTAAAATAAGGAATTTTGGCACTCCAGAAACCTTCGGCATGTTGAAATTTGGCATACTGGTGGATTTCGGTATGAAGAATCAGGCCCCAAGAATTTATGATTGAAGTTTTCATTAAGGTTAAATGTGAATAATTTTAAAAAGTTTTTGGCATGCTATGTTTTTTATGAAATCTATGTGAATGGAATGACGAATTGTGGAAAGTGTTTCTTGTAATGGAAGTATTTTGAAAGTGATTTTTAAAGGAAACCCATATGTTTTTGAAAAGAGATTTCCATTATTTTTTCTAGATATACATAGTGTTAGGACAACAACTGGTAAAGGCATGAGACCTAGATGAGACCGTTTGTTAGTTTAGGACTTGGTTGCCGAGGTTTGGGGTGGTTGAGAGAGACTAGGTTACCCTTCTTTGTAACGATGTCGGCTGGGCTAGGAATGTGAAATTTGAGTGTTCGGACACCAATTAGGCATCAGAAAAGACAGATCTCCATGCTTGTGAAGAATAAAATGTTGTTAAGGCTTGTTGGCTAGGGTGGTTCTCCTCCTGTACGGGGAAATTCATCGCAGTAGTGCAAAAGAGTGGGGTTGATGCCTCACCTACTGCTTGTGACTTGGTCACGTCTGATCAAGATAACACTATTGAATTGTGATTGAGATATGTGTGTGGTTTTGAGTTGGAATCAGGCTATGTTTTGGCTTATGGTTTTAGCCAGATTGTAACTGAGTTGAGACTCGTGGTTTGAATCAGTTGCCAGCCAATGTGTGCTTGTGTTTTGGGCCATGTGTGGCCTTGTAGTTTTGGGTTGGATTTGGTCAAGAATATGGTTTTCTCGGAATGCATAAATGATTTAAAATGTATGAGATTTGAGAAAGAAAATAGTTTAAAAATGGCATGGTTTTAAAATGAGGATTCCAAGGATTTGTGAACTGGTTTTGTAGTATTATTGCGGTTTCAGGCTATATTTTGTAATAATCAAGATTTTTGAGTTTTCTCGTTGTTTTGTCGTCGTTTTCTGTAGTTAGATGCGTACTAGGTGACTTGATGTCACTCACATGTGTTTTTGTTTTGCTTTGGTTTCAGGTGCGTTGTTTGGAGTGCAGTTCACCCCCATTGCATGTGTTCTGGAGCCACTAGTCGCACACAGATCTGGGTAGTTAACCTTAGCTAGTTTTCCAGTTATTTTAATTAATGTTATTATTTTAATTGGATAGGGTAGTGGCTCGAAGCGAGGGCTTACCGAGTGGTATCAGAGCCTATGTTACACCTAGTGCACTGCTTAGTGGTGTCTGGTTTAGTGGCTTCATAAAACTGCACTAGAAGAGTGTTGCTCTTGACTGCTTGTGTGTTTTTTTGGTGCTTGTGAGACGCTGAGAGGTCGAGGTCGCGACAGGACCCCTAAGCTCGACTCTAATGTCTTGGAGGGAAGTGCTTGGCTTGGAGGGGTATGCGACAAGAAACAGGCGAGATGATGTGGGACTTCCTCCAGTCCTTTGGAGGCAACAACAAGGATGAGGCTAGAGGGGACCCGTGGATTAAGTAGTTCTGCTAGCTAAGTGTGCCAACCTTGGATGGGAGCGGCAGGTTAAAGGAATGCGAGGCTTGGTTTCAAGAGGTGGAGAAGATTCTAAAGGGTATAGAGTACCCGACGAAGAAATGGGTTCGACTAGCTACATTTCAGCTCAAGGGCGATGCCAATCAGTGGTGGAAGGCTATGTGTCGCACCAAATTCCCTAATGCAGATCTACTGATAATTTCCTGGGACTTCTTGGAGGTGTTCTATGAGAGATTCTTCCTTGAGCATGAGAGGGACAAATTAGACAGAAACTTCCGGAACCTGAAGCAGGGGAATATGTTTGTGGTTGAGTACAAAGGAACCTTCCATTTGCTGAAACAGTTCTCACAAACCATTGTCACCGAGAAGAATAAGGTGAAGAGGTTCGTGGATGGGCTGAACCCAACAATCAGGTCAAGGGTTCTTGGCTTTCGATGCTAGACCTTGACGGATGCCATTTAGCTAGCAGCTCGCTATAAGGATGAGCACAGACTGTTCCAGGAGGAGTACCCTGAGAAAAAAGGGGAAGAAGTTTACCTTGTGGCCTTCTGCTGCTGAGGCATTGAATTCTGAGAGTTTCAGGAGCTCTGGGAAAAAGAGGAAAGAGTAGTCTAATTTAGCCTTCGAGGAGAGGCGCAGTGTTGCTGGGAAGGAGAATGTTGGATACAGTCAGATCGGTTCGAGCAGTGGCTCAAGGAGAGGACCTTGCTACATTTGTAGGAAAATGGGACACGTAGCTGCACAATGTAGGAGCCGGCAGAGAAGCTTAGACAGCATAGTATGCTATAACTGCAGGATGATTGGACTTAATCAGAAGAACTGTTTCGAACCTTCAAAGTTAGCGGAAGACGTGCCTCATCTACCCACCAAGGGAAGGGTGTTCTCTATTGCTGTTTCAGATACTAGTCCCTCAGGGAATGTTGTGGAAGGTAAGGAGTAGTAGTGGCCTTGTGATTTAAGCCTTGTCTTGTATTATGATCCTATATGTAATCGACATTATATTTTGTGATGATAACTATGATTATGGTTATAATGTGTTGATGTTAGGATCTTTTCTTGTGCCTGACCGAATGGTTCGAGTCTTATTCAACTTAGGGAGTTCGTTCTCTTTCGTCTTCGAGTCATTTGCTGTTGAGATCGGGATTAGACCTGCTAGGTTGGCATTCCAACTAGATGTGGTGACTCCGTTAGGAGAACACAGTCTAGCATGAAGGTATTTGTGGTCAATTGATGTCAAGTTGAGAGACAAGGACTTCAAGGCCAGTTTGATTGTGATGAACACAGGAATATGATGTCATCTTGGGGATGGATTGGCTGGCACACCATGCGGGTATGATTGATTGTGCAAAGAGGAGAGTTCTGGCAGAGTGCCAAGGTCAGGACTGGTGTATTGTGCAAGGAACCAAATCGGGTGAGCCCAAGAAGGTGATACCGCCATTTGATAAGGGACAATATAGGCTACTTGGCCTATGTACCAGTTTCGCTTTCACCTGTGTTTGGAGTATGGGATATACCAATCGTGTAGGAGTATCCTGATGTGTTTCTAGAGCAGTTGCCTCGTATGTCGCCGCATAGGGATGTGGAGTATGTGATTGATCTGGTTCTGGATCAGGCCTCATCTCGAAAGCTCCATATAGAATGGCACCTACTGAGTTGAGAGAGCTTCGGAGTCAACTGCAAGAACTGATAAAGAAGGGATTTATTTGTCCTAGTGTGACGAATGAACCAACAGCTTTCATGGACTTGATGACTATGGTGTTCAAGCTCTATTTGAATCAGTTCGTTGTGATCTTTGTGGATGATGTGTTGGTATATTCTCCGGATATAGAAACCCACCAAAGGTATTTGAGAATCATACTGGAGACATTGAGATGGCACTAGTTATATGTCAAGTTCTCCAAGTACAAGTTTTGGATAGAAGAAGTTGCCTTTCTTGGACATATCATCTTAGGAGAAGATATCAAGGTAGATCCAGCCAAGGTGGAGCCAGTAAACAGTTGGACCAGGTCAATGACTATTACAGAGATTAGGAGTTTTCTCAGTTTGGCGGGATACTACCAAGGATTCATCGAGGATTTCTTCAGAATTGTTGCACCTCTGATTAGACTGACTAGGAAGGAAGTACACTTTGCTTGGGATTGATAGTGGAAGGAGAGCGTCAATGAGCTAAAGGTCTGTTTGGTTACAACCTTAGTTTTGACCTTGCCATCTGGGAGTGGTGGTTTCACTGTCTACAGTGACGCTTGTGGAACCAGCTTGGGGTGCGTTTTAATGCAGCACGGTAGGGTGGTGGCATATGTCTCATGCCAAGTAAAGGATTATGAGAAGAATTATCCTACTCATGATTTATAGATGGTTGTTGTTGTGTTTGCCTTGAAGATTTTGAGGCATTATCTATATGGCGAACAGTTTGAAGTGTTCATAGATTACAGAAGCCTGAAGTATATCTTCACGTGGAAAGATCTAAACATGAGACAGAGAAGATGGGTTGAATACATCAAGGATTATGATTTTAGCTTGTCATACCACCTGGGAAAAGCAAATATGGTCATAAATGCTCTGAGTAAGCGCACTCATGTCA
This sequence comes from Posidonia australis, assembly GCA_024699735.1. Taxonomy (NCBI): domain Eukaryota; kingdom Viridiplantae; phylum Streptophyta; class Magnoliopsida; order Alismatales; family Posidoniaceae; genus Posidonia; species Posidonia australis. The sequence continues at coordinate 17,719 of JAMKQA010036913.1, read as the reverse complement.
TGGCCAACCTAATGATTAAGTAATGACAATTGCTTGAGGATTTGGTTGAGTGTAGACCAAGGAGGCAGTCTCAGGGATCTGTCAGAACATTGATGGCTAATTTATTTGTTCGCCCGAGGATGATGGAAGTCATTGTAGCAACTCAGTAGTTGGATCCCTTTGTGAGGGATACTTGGCAGAAGCTCGATGCAGGAGAGGTGCCTCATTTCTCTGTTGGTGTCGACGGAGGGCTCAAATATGACCTGCAGTTGTATGTACCTCAAGTGGATGACGTGAAACAGAGACTACTTGTTGAAGCCTACCACTCCAGATACACTATTCATCCAGGAAGTATCAAGATGTACAAGGACCTGAAGAGGAATTTTTGGTAGCTTGGAATGAAGAGGGAGATTGTTGAGTATGTGGCGAGGTGTACAATCTACCAGATGGTGAAGATTAAACACCAGAAGCTCGAAGGGACTGTACAACCTTTGGACATTCCAATTTGGAAGTAGGAGCATGTGTCGATAGATTTCGTTACCGAGTTGTCCAGAACCAGGAGGAAGAATGATACAATATAGGTAATTGTGAATCGGCTCACCAAATCAGCACACTTCCTGGCTATAAGGGTGAATCTTCCTTTGGCACGACTAGTAAAGTTGTATGTGGTAGAAATTGTTTGGCTATATAGTGTCCTAGTATCTATAGTGTTTAATAGAGACACACAATTCACCTTGAGGTTCTGGGGAGCGTTGCATGAGGCATTTGGTACAGTGTTGAATTTTAGCATTACTTTTCGCCCCTAGATAGATGGTCAGATAGAGAGGACAATTTAGACACTGGAGGATATGTTGTGGGCCTGCATCTTACTTTGGTGGTAGCTGAGAGGATTATTTGCTTTTGATCGAGTTTGCTTACAACAATAGCTACCACGTTAGTACTAGAATGGCTTCGTATGAGGCGCTATATGGTAGACCCTACAGGGCCTCTACCTGTTGGAGCCAGGTGGGCGAGAGGCAGCTTGTTGACCTTGAGATTGTACAGTAGTACGATGGTAAAGTGGACCTAATCAAGAAGAGGCTACTTGATGTGTTTGTTTTAATTAACTGCAAGTGCACGGTGTCCAATGTAGTACGTCGGCAAATACGGATCGAACCCACAGAGAAAAGTGTTTAAAAAAAAGATTTATTGTCAATTATTGAGAAGAAATGTGAAAAGGATACTGTTTAAAACTAAATCTGAAAGATTAAGAAACAAACAGATTATTTAAAACTTAGGGTTTCGAATCCATTTACATAGAATTGAGAATGCATGATCATGTTTATTCCCTCCCTCTCTATTTGATCTAAATAACTTGATTTAATTATTTTTATCCACACAAGAATAAACTATATGCTAAAATATGCATCATAGAATATCAAGATTAGGAGTAAAAACACACAAATCAAATTAAATCAGATGATATATGATGAAATTGAGATTATATACACAACCCTCAATTAAATCTTCCCTAAGCATAGACTAAAAAGATGAAATCAATGCTAGTCTATCCAAGTTTATTGATTCTATGAATGATCTATGTAACATACATTCAACCCACATATTCATTGTATGATGCACAAAGAGAAAGAGAAGAAAATATGATCATACATCTCAATTTAAATAAATTTCATCTCTACCCTAGATTTAGAAGATTAGCCACATGATTATGCAAAACAATAAAATAAAAGAAGGGAGAGAAGAAATAGAAGACATAATTAAATAAAGTGCACTTTTATTAAAGGAACCTAAGATTACAGATGATCTTCCTCTTCTCCCAAAATACAGAAAAGAAATAGACTCTAAAACCTAGATTCCCTCTCCATAGATCGACACAAGGGGTCTATTTATAGATTATAAGGACTTGCTCACGTTTGAAAACAAAATTTCATTTTCACGTTTGAATACAAGATATTTTTAATAGAAGATCACAATAAGACAGACTGGGTCAAGCCTCCTTCTGATTGGGCACCTAAGAGGCATTAGATTGTCATCTAGACGCCTCCCAAGCACCCAGATTATTCGGATCATCGTTGATTTTAATTGCTTTGTTGGTTGATATTTATTCAAATATTTTGATACATGGAAAATGTAATTTTGATCTCCTAACGTGGCTCTAGAATTTTCCATGCAAATATCTTCTTTTCTGGCGTAATTATTCTTTTTCCCCTATTTTTCTTTAGATTCCTGCAAAATTTGCATAAAATACCTCGAGTAGCATTATTTATATACAAAACAAATAAATATGAGAATAAAATATGTATACTAATCACTACTACCTGCACAGAGTCAACAGAAAAGCTATGCAGATAGGAGGTAAAGACTCTTGGAATTCGAGGTAGGAGTCTTCATTTTCTTGAAAGTATTACCAACTAAGGGAGTAGAGCAGTTCAAGAAACGAGATAAGATGAGTCCCTACTACAATGGACCGTACCAGATTATTAAGAGCGTTGGTGAGGTGGCATATAAGTTGAATTTGCCTTCAGAGCTTGCTAGTGTGCATAATGTCTTTTATGTGTCCATGTTGAGGAGGTGTTTGGCGAATGCGTTCCAAGTAATACTGATGCAACCATAGGAGCTCTAGGAGGACTTGTCTATGATAGAGGACGCGATACAGATATTGGACCGAAAAGAGCAAGTCCTCAGGAACAAGGTCATCACTCTAGTGTTGGTTCAATGACAGTACCATGACACAGAGGAGGTTACCTGAGAGCGTGAGATTGACATTCAGTTGTGGTACCCTCATTTATTCTACTAGAAGTGAATTTCGAGGATGAAATTCTTTTAAGGGGGTAGGATGTAACACTTGTGCCTGATTATTCAAATTATTGTAAACTATGGAATATTTGTGTAATATGGTTATTAATGGATAATCAAGGTGTTGTTGGCCCAAGTGTGTTTTTCTCTCTGTGTGACTATGTATATTGGTTTCCCTATTTTGTGTAGCTTTTTGTCTCCCTTATGTGTGTGGGATCCTGTTTAGCCTTTGGTCAAAGCATGCACAATGCCTCTCTTCACGAGTTTCTCCCCTACCCTGTAGCTTACCTGTCTCCTCTTGTCATGCCAGGCCTAGTGAAGGTTGTGGCAGCCGATGGGTGTAGCGAAGGTGGCAACGGCTAGAGGAGATAAAGAGGGGAAGAGGGTTGGTGCGAGGATGGGAGGTGGAAGAAGAGAGCAAACTAGAGGAGCGAGCCCAAGAAAGAGTGAGGGCTAGAGGAGAAGGAGCCAAGAGAGGGAGTGGCTGTGTGGGTGTGTTGGAGCTTTGTCGAAGGGTCGGGAGGTCCGTAGGCTGCTGTGAGGAAGGAGAACTCGTTGGAGGCATGCGTAGGTTGCCAGAGGTCACAATCAGGTACGCGTCTCGCCTCCTTCTCCTTTGTTTTTCTTTTGGAAAAAAATTGGTGATAATGATGCATAAATCATGGCAAAAAGATGGAAATGGTGTGGATTGGCTTGGATGTATGCTTAGGAGTAGATTTTGCAATTTTATGGATTTATTATGGATTTTTGGTTGAATTTTGTGGTTGTGCTACAGTGCATATTAAATGGACTCTTTGCCTTTGTGATTTACGTCATGAGCTATGCTTTGTGGTTTTGGTTGAAACTTGTCCCATTTAATAGTATATTTAGTGTAGTATGTTTGGTGACTTTTGTGTGATTTGTGGTTCACTGAAAATGGGTCCGTCGACAACTCCCATTCTAACGAACGTGAGTTTGGGGCAAATGAAGGAAGTTCAGAAATCGCCTTGTTTGGCATACTGAAATGTTTCGGTATGCCAAAACAGGGAATTTCGACACTCCGAAAGCCTTTGGCACGTCGAAACAGGCCCCTACGCCACATGTTGGATTTAAGGAGATTTTGGCATACTGATGGATTTCGATATGCTGAATCAGACCCCAAGACTTTATGATTGAAGTTTTCATTTAGGTTAAATGTGAATGGTTTTATATGATTTTGGGCATACTATGTTTTTTATGAAATCCATGTGAATGGAATGATGAATTGTGGAAAGTGTTTCCTGTAATGAAAGTGTTTTAAAAGTGGTTTTTAAAGAAAAACCACATGTTTTTTAAAAGAAATTTCCATTATTTGTTTCGAATCCATGTAGTATTAGGACGACAACTGGTAGGGATGTGAGACCGGTTGTTAGTTCAATACGTGGTTACCAAGGTTTGGGGCGATTGAAAGAGACCAGGTTACCCCTCTTTGTGACGATGTCTCCTCGACTTGGAAATGTGAAACCTAGGTGTCTAGACACCAATGGGGCATTAGAAAAGACGTATCTTCGTGCTTGTGAAGAATAAAATGATGTTAAGGCCTGTTGATTGGAGCAATTGTCCTCCCACACGGGGAGTTTATTGCGGCAGTGCAAGAGGATGGGGTTGATGTCTCGCCTACTCATTGTGGCTTGGTCACATTTGATCAAGATGACACGATTGAAATGTGATCGAGATTTGTGTGTGGTTTTGGGTTAGAATCAGATTGTGCTTTGGCTTGTGATTTTAGCTAGATTTTAGTCGAGTTGAGACTAGTGGTTTGAACCAGTTGTCAATCAATGTGTGCTTGTGTTTTGAGCGATGTGTGGTCTATTGGCCTTGTAGTTTTAGGCTAGATCTGGTTGAGAATATGGTTTTCTCGGAATGCATAAATATTTTAAAATGCATGAGATTTGAGGAAGAAAATGATTTAGAAATGACATGGTTTTGGAAAAAGGATTTCAAAGATTTGTAAATCAATGTTGTGGTTTTACTGAGGTTTCAGGCTATGTTTTGTAATAACCGAGATTTTTGAGTTTTTTCGTAGTTTTGTCGTGGTTTTCCATGGTTGGGAGCGTACTAGGTAACTTGATGTCACTTACGTGTGTTTTTGTTTTGCTTTGGTTTCAGGCACGTTGTTTGGAGTGCAAGCCACCCCCGGTGCACGTGTTTTGGAGTCACTAGCCGCACATAGATCTAGGTAGTTAACCTTAGGTAGTTTTCTAGTTATTTTAATTAATGTTATTATTGTAATTGAATAGTTGTTGTAGTAGTTGGGTAGCGTCTTTAGGGAGAAGGCGTTACATTAATAACGGATGAGCTTATGTCTTTTTTTGTACAAAATTTAAGTACAATAAAACCCGAGAACCGACCGGTCCCAACCCGATGTTTGTGGGTCAGGTTGGGTTTGATCTGAACTAGGTATGGATTAGGTATAGGTTTAAAATTATCCAACCCGAATATTATGGGTTAGGTCATGGGTTTATCTTTAATCTGACCCAATCCGACCCATGTTCACCTCTAGTCAACAAAAAGGGACAGAAATAAGGCAACCAAGATTTGGTGGAAACCCTTACCTGATTGAAATGGGTGGAAACCCAAATCTCGGCAAATAGGGATAGAAACTAGAACTTGGCGCACCCACGATCCACACCCGATTTCTGCAAAGAGGAAGAAAAATAGGGATTTACTTTCATTTTCGTAGCTGTGGAAAACTAAAAAAAAAAAATGCAAAATCCTTATGAGAAAGGGGAAGTAACCTGATACAGATCGTCTTTGTGCCTGCTGAGGAGAGGGGGATAAGGGAGGATCGTATTGCAAATAACGCAACATCCTTATGAGAAAGGGGAAGAAACCTAATGTAGATCGCCTTCATGCCTGATGAGGAGAGGGGGATAACAAGGGATCGTATTGTTTACGCCTTCAATCTCATCGAAGAGCATTATCAGGACGAGTTGCATTGGGGACGTTGTTGGACGACCTGATTGTTAAACGTCACTCTTCGTTGGAGTGACGTCTTCTGGAAGCAGCATGGTGAATAAAGAGTGCTACAGTAGCATTGTATTTCAATCAACTCACCTAAGTGCAAGCAAATAAACACGACCAATGTAAATTACCTACCCTATTTAATGTATATATGTTGTTTTTACATATTTTTAGAAAGAAAAAGTGGAAGAAGACTATATTTTGTTTTTAAAAATTATTTTTATTTTTATTAATAATTTTTATTTTATTTAATAACAAATATAGTACAAAATACCACTTGGTGCACCGCCATGTGACAATTCTAGCCAATCACGCAATAGTGTAGCAGTTGAGGGCTACAAAGTAGGCAATTTTTGTGCTGGCCTTGCATATACGCCTTGGGAGAGGGATGTTTGCGTGTCATTGTCCCATCACTTGGCGGTGATCAGTTCGACGATGGCGAACGAAATGAGCAGAAGTGCAAATCGAGCTTCTTCGACTGGTTCACCTTTGGCATCTCTCTAGGGTCATGCGTAGGCCTTATTCTTGTGGTGTGGATCGAGAACAATAAGGAATGGGACTATGGATTTGCGGTGTCTGCCCTCATCATTCTTTTGGGACTTCCAATTCTTGCCAGTGGTTTTGCTCCAACACAATCTTAGAAGAGTAGGAAGTCATCCTGCTAGAATGCTGCAGGTAACACAGTCAGTTAACGTCTCCTACAGTTTCAATATATTGCATTAGTATTAGCTGCTATTAGAAGGTCAGAACAAGATTAGATCAGTATCTAGTCTATGTTGCAGAATCGTGATGATATGTAAACATGTTTGTTATCATGTCTATTTTAGTTTGAATAGTTGTAATTTGTAAATTTAAGGAAAAATGATGAGGGCTTTCTATGTGAAACGACAAGCGAGGAATAGCAGGTTTAATATGGCATCTAACAAAATTCCGATAATTCCATTGTAGGCCACGGAATCGCAGATGACCAAGTTTAACCTTCTAATTTTTTCTTGATGGTCATAGTCTAGAGTAGTTTGTCATATATTAAGCTGTTTTTTCATTATTATTTTTCATTTGGATTTTGCACTTTGGCAATTCAGAAACGACATGTTTAAATACTAGGTGTTTTTAAGGGATTCCTGAAATGTATAAGGTTAAATGCATTTCAAGACAGAAAGAATAAGCACACATGAAGAATTTGATTAACTTCGATGATCATCTTAGATGTTCTGATCATCTAAGATGATTCAAATTGATTCAAATTGATGCAAAATTAGCACTGGTGCTCAAAAATCTACATTGATGCAGCTAAAGTGGCACAAGTCACATGGTTAGAAATGATGATAACAGACTTCATCAAGAACATCTTCAGTAGTTAAACGTTGAAGTAGGGTTGAACGCAAATAATGGAGTAGAGGTTCTATGATAACTAATTATAATTGTGATAAATGTATCTGCAAAGACATCGATTCTTAGTAATTTCTTGCTTTAGGTTATTGTAGCAGCTTTCAGGAGTAGTAAAGTTCCCATCCCTGGAAATGTATTCATAAAAAAAGGCATTCCAACGAAGACTCAAAAAGATTTACCACATACAAAAGGTTTCAAGTAAGCGACTAATGATTGTACATAAAAAAACAGATTCTTTTGTTATCTCTGATCAGCTTCAAATGCAGCAAACACTATATATATGTATATATAATTGGGAAAACTCTAAAAAGTTGAAACCCGTCCATTAGTGCAAAACATAAAATATATGACAAAGCCACAAAAGGTATTAGGTGCACATATATCTTTTAACACTCATGGAAGGTATCCTTTAGATCAAAAACTGATTTTTTTAAAGTTGATAAACAGCCTTTCTTTGATCTATTCAAGTATCATATTCATTACAGTCTACAAAAACTAAGAATTGCAGTTACTGTCAGAACCTGTATATATCTTCTATGTCCAATCCAATTTTAACACATACACACCAAAGGAAAATTTGACCTAACAATCCTTGGTCTTATAATTTGGGCATAACACTAATTTTATTCCAGCCTACCAACACAATATTTCACAATTTGCTAGCTTTCTTATATCGTACAGAAGACCTTTTCTTACAACAAGTGTTTATTCTATTTATTAGATTTCTCAAAAAGCATCAATAGTTCAAGAGTAGACTGGGAATTGGTACCTCCACACAGTGAACAGAGCGGAGGAGACAAAAATTGTACTCAGAATGATCTCGTGCTCCTATGCTCAATCTTCAGCTAGATGCCCATTTTCCTGCTATTGACATTCTCACTGCAGCAAGGCATGACAATGGACACCACACTCGCAACATCCATGTTTCACCTGCAACTCTTATGATCATACCAGCCATCTTCCAGTTGGTGCTCTTGGTTGCATATGATTGGTGGTTCACGCCAATATGCCATTTGCAAGAAAGATCACAGGCTATGCAAGTGGAATCACACTCCTGTGGTGTGTCATTGTTGGATATGTATCCATCTCAGTGGCCACTTCTGTTGCTGCACTTGTGGAGATGAGAAGGAAGAGAGCTCTGAAAGAGCACGGCCTAATGGATTCCGCATCAGTAGTTCTCATGTCCATGATATGGCTGGGAATCCAGTTCTTCATTGTTGGCATTAGGGACACAACTTCCTTTGTTGGTCTGTTGTTATTTTTCAATGGTGAAGTCTCAAGAAGGACGAAATCCATAGAAACTCGTGCACACTTGGGTTATCTTCCTTGATGCTTACCGTACTAGTTGATGTACTGAATGCAGCAACTAGAAGACATGGAGAGATCGGATGGTTGGATGGCAGCAACTTGAACAGCAGCATTGCTCACCTTGATCGGTTCTATTGGCTGCTCTCAGTCACTTGATCAATTGGTTTCTTTAACTACCTGTACTGGGCAAAGAAATATATGTATAGACAAAATCCCCATTTAGTGTGACCAGAGAAAGTGTATATGTGCTGATTTAACATATGAGTTACAGAAACAAGTCAATGATAAATAAACATATAAAAGCAATGGGCAACAAGCATCAGTTGTGTTATTGTCACTGAAAAGAAAATGCAGGGTAATTGAGTTCAGCAACCAAAAATTGGCATTCTAAGAAATTTCAAACAAATTACCTCACAAATGACTCTTATTGCACTAATATACAAGGTAGGCAGGTAAGGAAACATATCACAATTAACAGTATATAATTTGTACATCACAAATTTAAAAGTAAAGATCATCTGAAGTCCTTACAAATCACTTTGAACAACAATTTAATGAATGAATTAAAATAGCAGAATAATTTTTGCCTCTGATTATCTGGAATGAACAATCAATCGTTTGGCTACAAGTCGGATGCCTACATACTGCTGATAGTCATATATGTCAACACAAAAGAAGGCGTCTATAATAGTCCCAGGAGCAAATAAAGACTCAAGCTCGGAAGCATTGAATTTTCTGAAATCAAGCTCCACGATATTTCCACACAGTTCTTTCTGGTATATTTCTGCCAAGCACGTACTAGCATCTTCATTTGCTGAAGTGGGTATGCTGTAATAAGAAAAACATTTGTTTGGTATTAAAGATTATAGTATCAGACAATAAATAGCAATCTGACAAGGTTACGTAGCAGTGCAAAGTGTGCATATCTTTTTAAGGCTTAAAACAAGCCCTCGGTGTTTGATTCAGGTTGTTTACTAAAATTGAAAGGAAATTCACTGCATTTCAAGAAAATTAGTTATTTAGATAATAGAGAATTACAGCAGAAGGAAGAATGTCTGGAAGCAAGATTCCTAAGAGCAGAAGAAAGGCAAGTTATCAACACCATGGGAAAAATAAAAGGAGGCTTCCAGTCGTTTGCACAAGGAAACTAAAATAATCCCATGTCCAACAAATGATCCCAAATAAAAAAAACACTGTACTGTAACCACAAACTCATTCATTTGACTCAAGACAAAAACAAATAACTATCTAAAAATGAGAAATTAGGTAAAAGCAGGCTTTCTAGTAGAGAAACTGGCAGGATACAATAACAACTTGGACTTGAACCTAATATAAGAAATTTCCAGTCCTACGCAAGATTGGTTTTATGCTACATCACATGTGCCTATATCCTAACAACAAGAAGTACCAACATCAACCCTAAGGAAGCAGCAATTACATAATGGCATAAAGTTTACTTACTTCAGTCGAACAATAGGAGAACTTGTAAAGCAATACTTTTTAATTAAAGGCCTCCACTCAGAGCTGCTACCAAAGTCCAACAGTGATTTTCGAGCAACATGTTCACAAGCATCCAAAACCTGACATAAACTTGCAGGTGCAGCAAAGGCAATACTTAGCTTTGGCTGCCCGGCATGGTCGAGGAACTTGGTACTAAGACCAAAATGGACTTTGAGTTCCACGCAACATAGCTGCACTGGCTCTTCCCTGTGAAGAAGTAACATTCTGCATCCATGCCGGTTGGTAGACACAAGAGTCGTACTAATATGAGATTCTGAAACTCTATCAGGCTCCAAAAATCCTGTGCAAGTATGAGAAACCTCTGCTGTTGTAGCAGAACACATAAGCACCTCTGGTATATCAGTTGTATGCCCCTCACTGGTATCAACCTTATTTTGTATAGATGTTATATTCATTTTTTCTGTAAGGGGTGTCAGGACAGATGTATCCATGTCTGATGCCAAGTTGTTGGATTCACCAATATTACAAATCCCATTTGTCGTCATGTTATCCGGTGAACTTTCTTGATTGTTAGAATTGAAAGAAGATGCCGGGTCCAGACTTGGGCTGGTTGAAACTGGCAAAACATTTGCACTACTATTGAGTCTAGGAGCTGTTGGAGAGGTCCAGTTGTTGACATGAGATAGTTCCATGGCACTCGATTCCTGCATGAATAGCAAAATCACTCAGAATTTCAATAGTGAGCTGTGGCTATCCACAACGACTTCCAAAATCTTGTTTGGTTTAACCAAAACTTAGAGACTAGACACATACAATTACTTTTATGAAACAATGAAAGTAGACAGTACTAGAGAAAGTAAAGCACACTTAAGCTATTCATAAAATGAGAATTGTTTGGTCATCAGGCTCAAAATCCTAGAGTTCACTAAGTCACCATTAACAAATATTTAACTATAAGGCTTTCATTTCTGCAAAAAAACCCATAAGGTTTTATATCACTATTTTCAAATATAAAAATAATCTCTTCAAAAAGTACCATTAAAGGAACTTTCAGCATACATTCTAAGACCCTAAATATCATGTTGGTGATGACTCCTAGCAATGTGGTTGCTGGCCTTGGTACTTCAAGTGTCAACTTCTTCACATTTTCCTTCACTATTGTTGGGTGAAAATTTGAATTGAAACATTTGAATTCAAAGAGGCATAATAGTAGCTGTGACGACCTAGATCTTTGACGGCATTTAAATTCAGATACTTGAAATTCTGAGTTGTTGAATGCTGAGTGTCCTGCGTTTAATGTAAAACACGGCTTCAGCAGTGTTCTACACCAGAATTAGTGTAATCTGGATTTATGGAATGTTAAATGCTAGTATCCCTGTGTTTTATGTTATATGCAAGGATGGTTGCATTTAACACTTGTGATTCTCATTGTTAAACGCGTGTGTGCATGCGTTCTATGTTATATGCATGGATGGTCGCGTATAACACTCTGAATTTGCATCCAAAAGTTTCTACCGCCTATTTATACCCATGCATGGTTGCTCCTTGGGGAAGACTTTTCCTCTTCTTCCCCTTCTTCTCCTCCAGGCTAGTGAGGTGATTACAGTGGTTCTAGTGCATGTATAGGAGCTTAAGCGAGAGAAAGGTATGGTTAAGCTTTACCACTCTCTCCTTCTCCTCTTTTTCCTTATTTTTTCTTGGTGTACCACTGATTTCTTGGGATTCTGTGGCTGCATGAATTGTTGGGGGAGTTGTGGAGGCACAGAGGATGCTCAAGACGTGATCGGAAGCTTTGTGAAGCCTTCGATCATGCGTGGAGGTCGACAGTTGGATGGGTAGGATTTTGATGCAAGATACGCACCCAATTAGAAGTATCTTAAATCGTTTTGTGGGTAAGGTTTTGATGCATGCTAATGTTTTGAATGCCCTTCTATTCTTCTGTGGTGATTGTATGCATTTTCAGATGGAGCTTGCATGATTCTAGGAGATTAATCAGTGATATCAGTTCGTTGGACGCAGAGGCTAGTGCATCTTATGTAAGACACCTAGTTCCATGTGTCTTACACCCCTGGTGCTGTAACTCCATGTTTTCCCTTTAATATGGTATTATTTTGATTAAGGATTTGGATAATTGATGCATGCAATAGTAAATATGATTATTCTAGCTTTGTTTTGACATTTTAGTTAAATTGGAATGGGTGCATGTTAGTTTGTTGGAGATTTGATTGAGAATCTAGGCTCTGGGTGTTAAACACAGCCCAGGCTGCGTTTAACGCCGAACACTTCCTTTCCAATGTTTTAAACCTCAAACTGAATATGCATGCTTAAATAGAAGAATTTTAATGAATTTGAAGGTCAGAAGTAGATAGCATGCAGTGCTATTAGTGATAGTTAATCATATCTTGATCATATAATAACATAATTAAAGTTTGGATTAATTTAGGATACTATTTGGTTGAGGTTGAGCTTTTGGGTTGTTGGATGCAGACTGTGCTGCATCTAACACAGTTTGCATCTTACGCCTGGAAGTGTATTTTTGTTAGTCTACCTTAGCATAATCAATTGATAAATGACATAGAGATACTAAATTGTCCCTTTAACTTCTCTAATGTAGATAATAATCTATAGATAAGCTAGGAGGAGTTCTCTATAATTTAGTGTTATATATATGTGTGGTGCGCACTAAAGTATTTCTTCAGTGGCACCTTCTGAGGTGTTGGATGCAGAGCGCCCTGCATCTAACGTTGGACGCAAAGGACTATGCGTCCAACACTTTGGAACCAAAGCTTAAGATTCTGAGATTATTTACAGAGGTGTTTGGCCTTGCTGTTTTAAAGGAACTTCAAAGCTTTTGTTCTAGCTTTTGTGTGGTCTCTTTTAGGTGAGTTCTATGCTCAAAATGTGTGTTTTTCCTTAGTCCTTGTTCTGGATGTGATTTTGACTATATTTTGAGTCGATTTTGGCATGTGATTTCAAAAGAAACTTTCAAATGATTTTTGAGAAAATTATGGAATGTTTTGGAAAATAATTTTCTAAAAGATTTGAAAAGGAGGTACAGAGTTTTGCGGTTTTCTATGTTGTGTTTGTGGTGCTTTTAAGTTGATTTTCGAAATAATTTTCAAAAAAATTTGGAAAAGAAATACATAAGATTTGTAAAGGTTTTGAAAAATAATTTTCGAAGTTTTGAGGGACCAAGTCGAAGCCAACAAACTAGTAACGATTGATACCCTTAGATGATTGAAAGCCAGTTGCCTAGTCCGTGGTTTTTGATAGGAACCACAAGAACCGAATCACACTGGTGGACCAGAGACTACTGATACCTTTGAAGGGTCAGGTACTAGTGGTTGTCAAGTGGTAGGAGTCACAGGACCGTAAGACTATACTGGTGGACCAATGATGACTGATACCTCTAGAGGGTCAAGTACAAGTCCGAGGTTGTAGCTACCAAGTGATAGAACCCAGAGTTGAAGTCCCAAGCGGCTTGAGTTAAGGATGTCGAGAAGATGTACCCTGTGTTTGTCCTAGAGTGGACCTTTAAAGGATTCTTAGAGTAAGGACCTGGGACAGACCAACTCTTACACAAGGTGACTCGTCTTTGATAGTGCAGTACGCTTCGACGACTGCTTGTTGACTGATCGATTGCTGGTGGCCAAAGTAACACGATTAGGCCTGTAAACGAAGCAGGTACGGGGTGGATAAAGCCTTACCCATACCCTTATCTTTTAAATTCTAACGAGTAACGGGGCGGATATTGACCTGCATTTTCTAAGTTTCTATCTTTACCCGCCCTATTACCCTTGATAGGATATAAAACGGGTAGGGTAAATGGGTAGATTTATGAATTCTATGATAATGACACTGATAAAGCCTAAGATAGCTTTAAAAATTTGGTCTCCTAAACTAACTTTAAAATTTTGAATCCAAAATTAAATTGGTACCTACATTAAATGTTATGTGCACATACATTAGGAAAACAATCAAGCCGTTTAGGATTTTATTAGGTTATAACATATAACTATATAAGTATATAACTATATATATATATAATGTAAAATTATATTAATAGGATTTAGAATTTCTATAATGAAGATATATATATATATATATATATATATATATATTATATTTTATATTTATATAGTTAATGTAAAATTACTATAATAACCCTTATATAACGGGTAAACGGGTGACGGGTATATAATAACTCTTACCCGTACCGTATGAGACCGCGGGTAAAGCAGATGACGGGTAAACGGGTTGAAAAATTATTAACCCTTACCCTTATAAAACGGGACAGGTCGGGGCGGATTGTAGGTAAATACCCTTCCCATTTACAGGCTTAAATACGATAGATTTTCGTACTTGGTGTGTGAGTTGTGGTTTTGAACTCGAATTCAAGTTTTCAAGCTCTAGTCTAGAGAAGACCTTGATTTTGAAAAGTGATTTGTGTTGATTTTGAACTTGATTTAGTATAGAATTGCCATTCCAAGTGTGTTGTTTTGAGCTGTGGTTTCATGTTAGTCTTAGACTTGGATTGGCATAGAGTAGCTACTCCAAGTATGCATAAAGAGTTTCAAAAGATGTACGTATTTTGAAAAGAAAAGAGTTATTGGTTTTAAAAGGTATGTTTTCAAAGAATTTATGTCTATGCTTTCTGGGATGCACGCCTATACGATTTGTGCATTATAGTTTTTGATGGTTTTGGTTTTCTTGACATTAATATCTGATATGCTTGATTTAATGGGTGCATTGTGTTTTTTGTGGCTTGGGTTTCATGAGGGATTTTAATGATTTTGGGATCCTACTTAATGCATTGGATTGTCAAGGTTTCTCGTTAGATTTTGGTTTATTTCTGGTGAGGTTTTTTGGATTTGTCTTTCTGGTCTTATTTCTGATTTTATTTATATGAGTGTGTGTTGAGTAAGCTTTGAGTGGTCACTTATATGTGTTTTGTTTTATATTTTTTCGTAGGTGTAAGTTAAGAGTAAGTAAGTTGTTTTAGATTTATTTCTATTGGTTGAGTTGTTTAGCAATGTTTATGCTTGGATTACAAACTAGTGATAGAAATTGGATAGAAAAATTTAGGATTTGACGTCGAGGATGTTATACTAGCATATCCCCCCTTATAAAAGATGCTACAATTACACATCAATGTAGCCCTAGTGAATTGTGTCAGGTGCTAAAAGATATCTAACAACACATCATTGTCCAGGGAGGCATGCCATCACTCATAACCACAACTGACCTGCCATTGGCCCATTTATACAATGAGAAGAAGACTGTTGATTGTAGATTGGTTTATGTTGTCTTGATCTTGATTGTTGTTGAGGTAGAAAAGAAGATTACAAGGGAAAGAACATATTGGAATAAGAAAGTGAGAAACTAATGGGTATTTAATCAAAGAGAAAGTGTGAAATGGCTCCTCAAATCTTCTTAATTCTCCTTCTCTAGGACATGGATCTCCTTCAACTATTGGTGCACAATGACCAACATGGCACATCAAAGTTCTATTCCAAAGTTTTTTTTATAGAAAATCACTATATTTCAGAAGTAATTGTATTGCAATACAGTAAACCTCTAGATATACATGTAATCTGCGACCATCAATTGCCTTGCTTCATGGAATAATGGTTGGTCTTTAACTTGGTCTTCGAAATTTTATGCAAAACGTTAAGAAATTATATATATTATGTGCAGAAAGTTCCTTTTAAAGAAAGTAGATCAGAAAGTCAATCACTCATACTAGGGCCTTGATGACATATTTGTAGCAAGTTTGGAACATTTTAAGATAGCTTCAAATAAAAGTAGAACTGAATGGTTGGTGGATTCTTTCAGAGTATATTAATTCCACTTTTACAGATAAAATAAGTAACAAACAAACCAAAACTATAAAAAAAAATATTTTATGCCAAACAAGATGATTTCTACATGGTTACCAACTTTTTAATTCACAATCAATTTTCATAGAATGCACCAAATTATAACTTACGAATCTTAATATCAAAAGCGAAGTTGAAATATATTAAACTCACCAAGAATAAAACAGTTGCACAATACTTGAGAACTTCAAGATTCAATCGAACATCGTCCAGGCTCCTGAAAATGATTAAAATAATGTAATACCAATTGGTTTAGTTACAAAGTTCGTAGAAAAGCATGGAAGAAAACTTGTACCTGGATTTTCACAAGCACACAGTCAATTACACAAGAAAATTAGTCACAATCATTAAATCTGGTGGCTGGTAGACAAAACGTCATGCTTCAATTTATAGACGAGCATTTCCAAACATGTGTGAATTCTATATGATAATGACAATTTTACATTCAAAATCATAACATGTGTATATGACCAAATTTCTACAATCTGACTGAAACAAGTAAATAATTGAGTGAAACATGGAATTTTAAAGTATGAATTTTACGTTTCAACATAATTTATGAAAACTAATCAAGCAAACAGAATGAAAAATTACATTATAGATGTACAAATTGTGCTGGACTCTAAAATAAATTAGACAGAAATTAGCCAACTCATTGGAGTTATACTACATTCATTGTTAATATAGACATAAATGTCAACTAAAGTCCACGACTGACTTGTAAGATCTTTATGCTTCACAACTTTTGTGTGCACTGGCATGCCTTGTTTACATCGCTAGTGGCTATAATCGAACATATCCTTTTGTAAGAAGTGGCACTTTTCAGATGAGTTGTTAAACCCAGAGAATGAACAAATTCTGTTTCTGTATGCTACAAGCTTGTAGAACTTAGCGACCCATAATAAACTCATGTAAAGATCCACCAACCTACCCTAAAATGTTTTAACATAGTTTAATAACCTTTTCTCTCTGATAATGTGGCTGTGAAGAGTGTAACCATAGATAATCTTTTTACCATCCCATTAAATAAGTGAAGAATTTGTTAAATTATGAAACATTACCCTGTCATGATGTGATGTGCTTCCAATGCTAATAATATTTAACATCCAGAAAACTACCAAATAAAATGCATCACAAATGGAAATATCACAAGCGCCCCCTGCCCCAGACCATCTGGGTGTTACACATATACCACAACATTGAGCTACTCTTGTTAAACAAAGGCGAGCACTTCACCATATCTGTCGTTTGTTATTCTCAACATCCAGATGGTCCCCTTAAACCATTAAAAGAGTGTGTTTCCATTCCACTTTTGCAAGGAGCAATCATTTGATTGTCGTAATTTTGTTTGAGACAACCCCTTCCTCGACAGTTTATTTACATAAATCAAATATTTGACTGTAGAAAAAACTTCGAGGATAAACCTGTGTGGTTTTTGGATCACAACTTATACTTCACTCAGTTTTTCACCATGCTAGGTAAACTTGGTGTAAAGTTTTCTTGTTATGTATGGTATCTTTTGAAGACCATTAGGGTTTGTGATTTGGGGAAGACGGTTACAGAGGTGATACATTTGAATTTGAAGGTTTAATGGAGATTTTAATGGGTGTGTTAGTGAAGGATTAGGGTTAGCATGAGCCTATAAATAGAGACTCTTGCCTCAATCTCTTGGTGGCTGCATGAATTGGGAAAGAGTGAGTGAAGGTGAGCCGAGGTAGAGAAGTATTGACGACGGTAGTGATGGCGATAGCAAGAGCTCATCGAAGAAAGGTATGTGGGATGATGGGTTTTGTGTTGGGTTGAGGTAGGCAGACATGGAAATCGGGTCGGGCCGGCCCAGGCCCGCTCGGCCCAGTCCGGGCCCGGAAAAATCACTCGTGGGCCGGACCGGGCCAGGCCCGTCGCGGGCTGCGGGCTGGGCCGGG
>JAMKQA010036912.1:0-22052 GCA_024699735.1 Posidonia australis | reverse complement strand
CCAAAACCCTAATTTAAAAACAATTAAACTTAAAAGTTACAAAATCAAAACTTAATTAAAATCATAAACCTAATTAAAAACCTAAAAAATAAAAAAAAACAAAATCAGAATTTAAAAAAAAAAACAAAATCAAAACATAAAACAACAAAAAACCAAACCAAACAAAAAAAAACAAAAAATCAAAGGCCCAAAAGAATAGCCCGTTAAGCCCATACGTGCCTTCAATCATTCTCAACCAAAAAACTTTGTGAAATTGGAAAATAATTCCGACGAGCACCCGTTCTCCCCATCTCCCTCCTTCCCACGACATCCTTAACTGCCACCACTACCCATGATCACCCTCGCTCCCTCCACCCCTTAAAAGCTTCGAGGAACCACCAACGAAAGAGGAGGGAAAGATCTGAACTGACCAAAAATGGAGAGGAAAAAACCGCAATAGAGAGGGCAATTGAATGGAGAACGCCTACGAGAGGAGGAGAGCTTGAGAAACCAATAAACTTCAGACCTTCAAACCCCTTTTCGAGCAAGCCTAGTGTGCATCCAGAAACTTTTCCTAACCCACGACATCCCTAGCTTTCTCCCAAACTATTTACACCCCCTGTGGCCCCCCAATTCCCGTTGCCGGAGCAGCCCGCCGTCGAGCACTGCAGGGAGACAGTTCACGCCACTCAGGTAATCCTCGCTCCCCTCTGTTTCATTCGAGCACGCCCCCTGTAGCCCCCGAGACTCCCAGCTTGCGACACCGTAGGGGAGATCGTCTCTGGCCGCCGTTTTCTCCGATTCCAGTGGTGGGTTCATCACCACCGGCGGACTGGGGGAGAGGCCCCGAGAGCCTCTCCTCTTCTTCTCCTCTTCTCCTTTACTCTTCTCTCCTCCTCCTCAGCTTACCTTGCCCCAGAGAAGCCCCCGGACCGCCGCTGCTCCTCCGCCGCTCGGTTGCTGGATGTCTCCGGAAGACCCCGTCGCAAGTGGCCATGCCCAAGAGCTCCACCACATCACCACAAGCCTCCCCATGCAGACCCAACGTCGCTCCAATCATCGGACGACCGCTGCAGTCACCGCAGAACCCATCGTCGGAGCCCACGACGGGGGGAGCACCCTGCGCTGTTCCAGCCTCGTCCGAGATGCTCTACACCTTCGCCATGCCTCCCCGGAGGTTCCCCGACGTTCGCCGCGACGACCCAGCCTCCCCACCGCTTCCAGGAGCTCCCGCAGTCGCCTTCTCCGGCGACAGCCGCCGCTCGCCGGAGCCCGAGGTGGGGGGGGGGGGCCTCTCGAGCCTTCCCAGCGCAGCCCACCGCTGCGGGGGAGCTCGTGCTGCGGGGGAGCTCGCCGTGGCTCCCCCTTGCTTCTCAAACAACCGTCGAGGTCTTCTCGTCGCCGTGCCGCCGCCTGGACCTCGCCGGAGTTGGCACCGGCGATCTTCGAACAGAAGGGAATTGGATTTTTTTTATTTTAAATTTTTAATAATTACATTTCAATCCTCACTGTAATTACTTTTAGGTCCCTGGAATTACTTTCAGGTCCTTTTTTTATTACTTTCAAGTCCATTTTTTTTACTTTTAGGTCCTTTTGTATTACTTTTAAGTCCTTTTTTTATTACACATAGGTCCTGTGATTTTATGTTCAAGTCCCTGGAAATTTAAATAAGTTTTGTTTGACTTTTTTTGTGTGTAAATATTACATGTTTGCCCCTGCTTAAATAGAAATCTATTTTTAGTCACTTATATTCTTATTTGTTCACAATCAGCCCCTAAATTCATGTTTTTCATTGCAAATTAGTCCTAAAAAATTACTAAATGACCCCTCACATTTCACAATTTAAAATTGCATTGTAAATATTGCATTTTCTTCCCGGTTTAAATTTTAATTGCAATTTAGTCCTGTTCATGCATGTTTTATTACATTTTAAACCCTGAGATCATGTTTTCATTACATTTAGATCCTGAACTTTTGCATTTTAGCCCTGAGAGTTTTTTCAAGAAAGTTTTCTTTGTACAATTTGCATTTTAGACCTTATAAATATTCAGAATTACACTAATAATGTAAAAAACTTGAGTTTAATCACATTTTGATCTGGAAATTCCGCAGATCAGACCCTGCACTTCATTAAAAATGTTTCTGAACAGGAAAATTTACATCTGGGTCCCTGAAGTTTTTAAAATCATTAATTAATAGTTTTTATTGTATTTTTAAATCACATTTTCACTTGTTTTACATTAATTGATCACATGTACATGCAAAATCACCATTTGAATAAAGTTTCCATCATAAAAACCCTGTTTGAAATATAAATGAACTTTTGATTACATATTTTTGTGTCAGATTTGCACCCTTATGTGGGAATTTTGCACAATAGACCCTATATTTTCAAGAAATTACCCAAAGCATAATTTTTACACAAGAAACATCACCAGTCACAATTTCATTAAAATTTACATCCTAACATCAAAATAAAACTTTTTAAATACATTGTTTAACCATTAACTTTTCTTTTCTGTGAATTTTGCAAATTAGACCCTAAGCTTTTAGGAAATTATCTAAGGATTATTCTTACATCCTAGTGTCATGTTTTCCTTTGATTCATCACTTGTACACTAGGGTAGAAGTTTCTGAGTGAATTTTATTCCAGATTTTCATCCTTTTGTGAATTTTGCGTTTAGGTCCCTGTACTTATCCTTTATTTTTTTCACTGTTTTATTGTTTCAAGACCTTGTTTTTTCATGTTTTCATCTTTCTTGACATTTTTCATACATTTTGACATTCTTTAGGCCATACATCATTCTCATGCATGCATTTCTCACTTCTGAGCGCTAAAATGACCAAATTGCCCTTAGGTCATCAATTCATGCACATGTGTGTCTGTTATTGCACCAAATCATGCATAACCATTGTCTACATCATCCCTTAGTGTCTTTTACTCATTTAGGTGCATTTCCATGCATTTTTGCACAATTTTTGCTGTATTTGCACTTTAGTCCCTCTTTTTAGGTATATCTGCATACCATGCATTCTTCCTCGGATTTTTCTCCCATCTGTCTTTAGATTCCTTCATTTGATATTCGATTTGACTATCTTTATTCCATGTTTTCGATCTTTTCGATTTGACTTGGATTTCATCGCTCAAGGGCGTACAGTAACAGGCCTTAGGGCTGACATTTGACCCCATCACGGGTTATTTTTTTCCTTTTTGATTTTCACGAATTTTTTCATGATTCTAAGAATCTGGGTTGACTCTACTTTTCATCCTTTTGACATCAACATGGTTTTAGAAGGCATTCTTTACAAAAAACATCATCATTTCATGTGGTTTTCTGTGATTTTGTCAATTCATGTGGATTTCTCCGTAAATTTTGCACATCGTCCTGCACATCCATCTAGTCTTATCTAGGCACTCACATCAGCATGATTAAAATACATTCTAGGCATAGCAAACACTCATTCAGCCTCTAGCAAGCAAATTAGACTAGAAAAATCGAGTTTCTCGGGCATACGGGGGTGCCTAATACCTTCCCCGTGCGTAATAGGAATCCTTACCCATCCTCTGGTTAGTAGACATCCGGCCTTCACGTTTGTGTCTCATTCATTCACTTTTAGTGAATTGTTTGTGGTTTTCCTCGTCTTTCCATTAAAAGACCAGGTGGCGACTCCATCTCCCTTCTGTTCTCTTCTCGTCTCGCGCCCTTGCCATCTCGGCATGGCTGTGGCCTCCTTACCTCCCCTCCTCGAGAGCGCGGTGGCACGGTCACAATACCAAGTTAAATATTGAAGCCTAACAAACATTATTTAAATAAATATTATAAAAATTTCAATTACACTTTATTTATCACATATCTTTCTCATACAAAAAATTTTAGTTGCGGTAGACCATAGTTGCGTCCTCTTGTGTATTTAAAAAAAATGAGCAATTGGTAACAAAATTCTATTCATAAGTCATATTGGCAAGAATGGAGCTTTTATTCCATTACTATAAGAAAGGGTTATTTTGTATTTATTCTTCCTATTTCACCCCTTCTTATAACCCTAAGTTTTAGTGATTCCCCACTGCTCTTTCTTCTCCCCCACTCGTCTCTGGTTCTCTCTTCCCTCTTACACCACCTCCACTCCATTACTACCTCCACTTTGTCACCTCGTCCATTAACAAAGGATTTTGTCGCAACCTCCCCTACTCTGTCGTAGCCTCCTCTTCAACAAAGGTACTTTTCTCTTTCTACCACTACTTTGTCTTGCATATCTTGTGAAAGAGAAGAAAAGATACCTTTGTTCATGGTACTTTCCTCCTCCTTAACAAAGGTCTAGCTATGATTGTTCAAGAATAAGCAGGTGGAACATGATAGTACCTTTTATCAGTTTTGCAGCTAAAATAGATGACCATGAGTTATTAGTGGCCTAATTCAATGAAATTTCTAACATAGATGCATTGGAGATTTGATGATGGTTGAGGATGGTACAAAAGACTATGTGAATATGCTCAATTTTATAAATTTACCATGGTTATTGTGTTAAATCACAAGACAAACTCAATTTTAGATGGCAATTAATGATTGCAATTTTTGTGACATAATGAATAGCATTATATATGTTGTTTTCTACTCTTATTCAGTGTTTGTAACATGAAATGCTTTAATTTTTGACATGATTAATGAGTGATAACTTGTTACTGTTATTTTAATTCTAGTGACATTCTAAAGATGGCATCTAAACTCAGTGTCTCGTAACAATGAAAAAGATTGAGATACATCATGTGAATCAAAGGCTACCATTAAGGCCAAAAAATCAATATGTAAGTATTTGTGATAACATAGCATATGATTTTTTTTACTAACTACAAATTATCTTCATTTTGGTAAAAAAATATTTGGAAAAGTTATTGTTCTCGAATTAACTTTGTGACTAACATTGAGACTGTACATTATAACTTCAATGGTCAACATTAGGACAATATTGACTAAACACTGTTTGCTTGTTTCTTTTACATGAAAAACACATTGAAACTAGAATATAATGTGTTCACGATTCTGTTACATCACTATTTCTCTTTCACTTAGGAATAATGATTTATGCTATGGATATATTCTAGCTTTCATGGGTGTATTCTAGGAATAATGATTCAGTTACTTTGGCTTTAACTACATAAAAGATAAAGAAAAGAATCTCATTAATGAACTCATGAATGTAAACTAACTGTGAACTCATTTGTGTGATGTGAATGTGTGTGACATTAATTATGTGAGATAAGGCATGATTGTTAGTGAGATATGAATGTGTGAAATAGAATATTTATGTCAATATTGATGACATGAAACAACTTAAATTCTTTGTGAAATGTGAATGTTTATGTTATGAGACATGGTTTGAGACAGGTGAGACAGATTATTGTTTAAATTCTTTGAGATATGATTATTAGTTGCCATGAAACATTATTTGAGACATGATTTGTATTATGTGAAACATGATTTATACTTTGAGACATGATTTATACTTTATGAGACATGATTTGTATTCTGTGAGATGATTTTTATTCTGTTAGACATAATTTGTATTTCTATGAGACATGATTTATATTTCTGTGTGACATGATTTGTATTTTATGAGACATAATTTATATTTTGTGAGACATGATTTGTACTTTGTGAGGACAATGTCTCATTGTCACAGTGGCTGGGAGAACTTTAAACTTGCCACAGGTCTTGGGTTCGAATCCTGGAGCATTCACCCTCTATCTATCTCAACCATTAACAAAAAAAATTTGTACTTTGTGAGATATGATTTGTATTTCTGTAAGACATGGTTTGTATTTTGTAGGATATAATTATTTTAATATAATTGAAATATATTCTTTAATAAGTGACTGGAAAGAGACTAAGCATTCAATTTACATCATCATTGTTTTATACATTGATGTAAAAGTCTTTGGTAAATAGTCTTACTTTGGTAGGCATGTCACATAGAAATAAAACTTATGTTTTATAGAAATACAAATCATATCTCATAAAATATAAATTATGTCTCGTATAAATATAAATCATGTCTCACAGAATACAAATTATATCTCACAAAAATATAAATCATGTTTTACAGACATACAAATCATGTCTTCCAAAAATATAAATTATGTTTCCTACATGTAAAGATCTTCTCTTAGAAAATAAACTTTTACATGCATATAACGTTGAGTTGAGGTGCAAAGTTGTGGAGTTGGATGCAAAGTCAAACTTCTTGAAGCCAAATTAAGAAGATAATTTTACTTTGTAATACAGTTCAATTGAACACTGTTCAATATTTGTTCGAAGAATCTATTTATACACTAAATGTTTGAGTTCATCATATTTTAAATTTTGATTCACAAACATAAGTGTATTGTGACCACCGATAAAAGAAGAGACATTCCCTTTGTTTTATTTATAGTATCCACCATAGTAACATATCAATGATATTTTTGTAGTATTCATGTCGATAATTCAACCTACAAAAATTTAAAAAAAAAACATGTCACATATTACAACATTTCACGTCTCAAAAAAAATAATCATGTCACAGATCGTGAATCATCACATCATAAATTATAACATTTTATGTCTCAAAAAGCAACATATGTGATTATGTCAAATATTGCCCCAAAGACAACACATATCATGCCTACCATGTCACAAATGAAAAAAAATTATGTCACAAAAAACTACTAAAATTTATTAGAAGAAAAACAACATATGTAATCATGTCATATATTGCCTTAATCATCTCACATATCACGTTGACCATGTCACAAAAAACTACTGAAATTTGTTAGAGAAAAAAAAACATGTGTGATCATGTCACATATTGTCCACTCCCAACACAGCTCCAGTAATAAAAATCTAGTGGTTGGCGATGGTGATGAACTTCTTTTTTGTTGACAATGACGGAGTCGTGGTGGATGGAGGTGATGCTGTTGGCATAAGAGGAGGAGGAGCAGCATGAGAGAAACCTTAAAAGGAGTTGGCTATGGACGTAATGACCTAGTCCTACAGGCATATTTGAACCTTGGGTTGTTAGCTATCTACTTGTCTAAATTA
Organism: Posidonia australis; assembly: GCA_024699735.1. Lineage (NCBI taxonomy): Eukaryota > Viridiplantae > Streptophyta > Magnoliopsida > Alismatales > Posidoniaceae > Posidonia > Posidonia australis. The sequence continues at coordinate 14,997 of JAMKQA010036912.1, read as the reverse complement.
ACACAAACACTTGTTACACACTCTAATCCAATCTTATTTATCAAATATATCCATAAAAAAAGTATATATATTACATCAAATACACATGGATGTACAAACTTCTAAATCTACAATGAAATAGTAGTAATAAATCTAATCCTTAATTTAGATCTTCCGAGTCTGTGAATTTCTTAATCTGAAAAGAAATTACAATGAGTGAGTTTGAAAGTCCAACAAGTATTATCCAATGAACATTTAGATTCTTAACCAAAAAAAGACAATAAATGAAGGAATGCAACTTAATTCAATAAGTTTGTATAAATAATATTTAAATTGAAACTTTGATTAGAATATGTCTCCACATTTCTGTATCATTAATATTCAGCCATTACAACTTAAACATCCTCTATTCTAGACAGCTCCACCTTGACATCAGATAGTCTTTTCCTCTTTGGTAGCTTTAGTATCTAGACATCAGGTAGTCCTTTCCTAAGAAGCACTTTCCTAAGAAGTCTATTCTTATACTTGAAACTTGATGTAGTTAATATTTTAATCTCTATCATTTGATAAGCTAATGATAGAACATAGATATCGTTAACAAGAGTTTTCAAAAGGAACCTGATAAATTCTTTTCAGATCTGAATAAAAGAATTTGGATATAAAAATAAAAGTCATGAATAATACTTACCTCAATCATTCATAATCTCTTTATAAACTCAATCATGTATGTTGTCCATTAAATATCAATTTAGAGAATCTATATTTTTGACCTCAATAATCTGTTATCTGAAAACGTCTATTAGAGACAAAGTTGTAGAATATTACGTTATCTTTTTAATACATACGTTATATATGCATACCAATATCAAAAAAAAAAGAGAAGTCGATGGAGACGATCGTCAAAGACATATTTAAACATACGAACAGAGGGATCTGGATCATTACAACCTAAGTTTATAAGAAAGGGTAAAATAAGAAGAGAAAATATAAATTAATCCTTTCTTCATTTAGTTTTGGAAGAAAAAGTTTATTCTTATCAATATGGTGGTTTATCAATGAAATTTTATTATCAATTGCTAAAAAAAAAACTATAATGAAAATACTACAATAAAACGAGAGTGAAACACACAACGACGATTGCTGTGCGCGATTGCAGCGGAAAACTTCTCCTTTCTTATGATACGTTATATAAATTTATCACATGAGTTACTAGTTTTTTTCCCAATCACACATGTGCAATTAAACCATCACACGTTTCCCGGAAGAACTCCAACAGACGAGCCCAAGCCAATATAAATACCACCCACAAGCAAACAAATTTCTTACTCTTTTGAACCAAAACATACGAGAAAAAAAAAACTATTTCTTTTTCCTCCAACTCTCCTCCTTTCCCTTCTCCCCTCCCGATCGATGGACCCGTTCTCCGCCCCGGCATTTGGCGCCCTTGCCGGCCCGGCCCAGCCGCTGCCGCCGCCGCCGTACGGCGGCAGCCCCGAGTAAGAACGGGGGTTTTGGGTTTTATTAGGTTCTTACTTTTTGGGGGAAAGATGGTTTTTATTAATGATTTTGGTTGGTTTGTGTAGGGGGTTTCGATTCGAGGGCGAAGACGAGGACGTGGTGGAGGTGCCGTCGTCGTCGTGGATGTCGAGTAGCCAGCAGAAGCGGAAGCGGGGCAAGGTGAGAGTGTTCGTGATGTCGATCAAAGTTGTTGTTATTACCCTTTTTTGTTGTTTCTGTTTTTTGTTTTTTTGGAGCGGGGAGGTCGGTGGGTTCTGTTTTTCCTGGGTGGTGGATGGGTTCGAGAAAGATTGGATCTTTGCTTGTGTCTGTGTTTGATTATGATTATGGGGTTCGTGATGTTGTTGTGTGATAGAGCCTTGTCGGACTGCTCCCCGGATTCCTTAATAATCTAAGTGTAGAAGAAATTCTTATTGAGGTTTTTTACCATGGAATTGATAAGGATCATGTTGTCCAATTGGCTGTCATGGTTGGGATGCTTGAAGATCCATAGGGGGCAAGGGCTAATACCCGAGAAATACATGTCTTCCCTTTCAACACTGTGGACAAGTGAACTGCTCTCCTACATTGAATTGGCAGCTGGCATCGTGTAAGTAAAGGTGTCCCTGAGCAGATCATGAGCCTTTGCCACCCTAAGGAAGATGTTAAGCAAAAGGTTCACTTTGTTATAGAGAAGTATGCTGAATGTGGACTTTGATCTTTGGTTGTGGGACGACAGGGAATTCTTGAGAAGTTCAAGGAGAATCCTGGTGCACTATGACAGTTTGTTGGCTTGTTGCCTCTCTTTGATCCACCATTGATCTCACCCTCAATTTGTGCGACGTTGTGCCTTCGGATTGGTCTAATTGCGTAGGCTATGGTTGGGCTGACTGACTTGAATTGGTCAAATTAGAACTGCCAATTGGTTTGTGTCGTCTATTTATTGTGTTGGACTTATCGTGTTATCATGTCAATCAATTTTTCACCAATATGTCTTGTACTTTGGAAAAATTATATTTGATTACTAATAATATAATAATTTTAAACATCTATAAAATGTATTTGTATTCAATTTGGTAAAATATGCTTAATAATCTATTATTAATGTTAAACGTGTATTAATTGGGTTCAATCAGTTTTAATCGTGTTAAATCAGGTAATAATCATGTCCAATCGTGTCAAAATAAAGTTATGTTTATTAACTGTGGATCACATAAATATTTCAAAATAGCTAAAAAAATTTATAACTAAATTTTATCGTGTTATTGTGTCATGTCGTTTCGTGTAATCGTGTCGTGTTAAGAATTGACAGATTACTTGAATAGGTTACCTTGGTTCTGAGAACCACAGTTTGAACAAATGTCGTAGAATTTCAATCGTTGGGTGGCCAGAGATACATCAATGCTTAAGTTAGAATTTAATCAGTACGAGACAATAGATCAAGTTTAAAGGGTGTGTGAAAAGCTTACCTTTGCATTGCAATGAACGTAGTATTTATGACCTACTCAAGGGTGGGTGAAGCACTATTTGTCTTGGCTAACAAGGTTATGCCATGTATGTGGATGGTTGGGGATTCAATGAACATATGCTGCCTCAATTGTTCGTCGGGTAGCCGCAGGGTTTGAGGAATACCTCGACATTGACCTATAACTTCATTTACCATTACTATTTGTCGAAGTGTGTCAATGGTGTGGGATAGTGTTGACTCAGCTCCATCCCAACGGAATAAGAAGCTTCGTTTCATTTGCTGTGCTGATGACACACCTTGACATGTATTTGCTATTGCTATCGTTTCCGAAGAAATTCAAGTTGGTGGAGACACACGTGCAACTTAGTCGGTACTACTTCTCACTTTACTGGTTGGGAAGGTTTATCACAGAGATTCCCTTGAAAGTGTAAAGTTTTCTATCAAAGGAATTTATAGTTTAGCTATTGGTGAAGGAGAAATCTTTCTTATGAGATTGGGGTTTTCTAAGAGAGGGGACGAACATCGAGTCGTCTGTTCAAGTATTGTTGTTCAATGATCTAGAGGTGCTTGAGCTGCTAAGGTTGAACGAGGATGGGTATGCATTGTGTCCCAAGATATGGTACGAAGAGAATCTCGTACACGTTGCCTTGAAACTTGCTAATGAAGCGTCCAAGCACGAATATTCGCTTGATTTTGAATATCCCTCATTGAAGGATGGAGAGTGGGGATTTGTTTGAGATGCGATTTGGGAGGTGCACATTCAAACTAAAGGGAAAGGGGTGACTTGATCAGTTGAGTCCCCTGATCGTTTGTTGGGTGCGTGCCTCAACATGCTGGCAACCCCTGCACAACCCTTTTAACTATTTTGTCATTGGTAGGTGCTTAACCCTTGTCTTCTTGTTTTATTATTTTCTTTACTTCGTAATTCAAGCTTGGTTTACTCCTTAGTCTAACCCTCATACTTGCCTATCAGGTTAGAAGAAAAACGTGAATGTGGATGTCGAGCGATTCAGCTTTAAGAAGTCGCCACACAGCCAAGGGGTTGAGAAGGTCTTTGTTCGCCCTCCTTCGACCACGCCCGTCCTTCAAGCATTGATTGGGCTTGTGCTATCGTTGTCGATTGGGTCTTTGATTGAGATGGTTGAGAGGCCTTTTACTTGGGGAAATCGTGGGCCTGAGGGGAGCGAAAAGCCCTTGTCCAACTGTGTGGTCGAGGATCTCATTGTACAAATAGTGGCCAGAGGAAAGGGGCAGGAGCGTTTTCCAAGGTGAATGCTTGACTCCAAGGATTCAGCAGTCGAGCTAAGCCGTCTATGTTGAAGCTTGGTAGACAATTGCATCTTTCCTGGGGACATCGAGTGGCTCACGATGACCAAGCAGGTGGACCTAATCAACATGATCACAGTCCATAATGCTTTAGTGAGTATTTTTTTACCTTAATTGTTGGGCTGCCCACTGATCCTTTATTCGTGTGATCTCTCAACCCTTGGATATTGGGATTCTATCTAATGTTTGAGGTAGCTCGACTGCTCTCGACGGAGTTCGTGGAGGAGGCTATGGTCAAGAAAAAGCCTTCTGATGTTGGCCAAGGATAAGGTTGAGGCAACGGTGGTTGAACTATTGAGGAAGAACATCAAGCTAACTTTGAGGCTAGAGAAGTCTATGGCTAGGGTTGAAAAGGAGAGGGTTGAGCTCAACAAGCCACTCCAATTGAACATATGATTACACATTTGGGTCAATGAGTTGAGCGAGGTGAAGAAATTAGTCAAGCACTCTAGTAGAAGGCATTCAAGGTTGAGGGGAAGGTGGTCAAGGCCACACTGAGAGCTTCAATGGCCAAGGAGTGGATCGAGAATGTAGTCAAAAGGTACCATGCCTTTGATAATATACCAAGGATTTGGCCTAGTTTGTCAACATTGGTCTCAGGTGTACCCATGTCGTAGCATGTGCCTTGTTCTCTGACTTAGACTTCTCGTTCATTCTAAATGAGTTGCAGCCAATGGTGACAGATGAAGAAGGGGTCGAGGGGGAGCAATCATTGCGCACCCCCATTAGTGATGGAGCTGATTAGGTAGTGTAATGTTGGAGATTGACCTAGTCCGACTGTGACTGACTTGGTAGTGTGGTGGCTGGGTTAGGTGGTGTAGTTTTGGAGATCGATCTGGTGATGTGGTAACTGGGCTAGGTAATGTAGCATTGGAGACTGATCAGGTAGCATGGTGGCTTGGCCAAGTGGTGTAATGTTAGAGATCGACCTGATGACATGGTGTTTGAGTCAGGTGGTGTAGATATGGAGACTAACTTGGCGATGTGATGGTTAGGTCAGGTAGTGTAACATTAGAGATCGACCTAGTGGCGTGGTGGTTGGACTAAGTGGTATAGTGCTCAAGCATGAAAGAAGTGTTAAGGCAAGTAAGGAGCTACATGAAAATCATGGCATAAGGTACATCTAGACCATACATAATATTTTCTAAGGTTACACACATTCTAGGTCCTCGGTAGCAAGGCTCCTTTTATCCCTTGTCCAATAGGTGCTGCAAAACATTCTAGCATATTTAGAATGTTTTCATGTGTAGATGTTAAGGTTTTGCCTAGGCAACACAGCACCCTTCACAACCAACGCTTTGGGTGCCTATGCAACACCACTTAAGTTCATGCCTAAGCATCATCTTGTCTCTGGCTTGAGTGACTAGCATCATCTTAAATGCCTAGGCATCTCCTTACCATTGCTTAGGCAATATCGACATAAAGTTATACATAATTCTAATTATATTTATGTGAAGTAATGGTGCTTTTGTAATGTTTCTAATGTGCTGCTTTGGAGGGGGGAGAACATCCATGTGTTTTGGAAACATTGAAGTTAAGTATTTTTTTTATACATTACCTTGTTAATTGTTGGGTAAGGATATACACTTGTTTTGGGATTTACTTATTTTGTAACGAAGACATGCAATGTTCTTATTCTAATTGTTCCTATTCGTACAATTTGTTAAAGCTATTTTTTAGAAGCTTAAATACTTTTAATATTTGGCCAGGTACTTGTATAGTTTTACTTAACTATTTTGTACATTTTGACACCTAGGTAATCTACAAGAAAATTGCTTCCATTGTCATATTATATGGCTTGTTACTAGGTGTGCAAATAGATTGGATACGGTACGTATATAGGTGTTATCATATACGTATCCATTGTTGAAGTATGGATACGAATACGAATATGGATATCATGCATAGCCATTTTCTCAAGAAACGGATACAGATATAGATACAGTATGGATATTTGATGAACGGATATGGATAAAAAAAAGGATATAGTGGAATATAAAAAAAACTATGTCTAAAGCTTCAAATACATTGTAAGTGAATATACTTTACATAACTAATTATATTAAAAGCAGTAAATTATTACTATTGTCATTATATATATATATATATATTATAATCAAATCAAAGAATATATTTGTGTAATATGGATATATTATAGACAACAGATATGGATCAAATATTATAGAAGATTTGAAAAATGATATCCATATTCATATCTGCCGCCGCTCAAAATGGATATGGATAATCCATATCCTTTAAAAAATGGATATGAATACTGATATGGGACAGATGTTCCATACGTTTGCACCCCTACTTGTTACGCTAAAAACCTTGAGTTCACAATAGTTGGTCGAAGTTGCAATTTAAGTGTTACAAGGTTGCTAATAGAATATATTAACTGAATAAGATTATTAAATGATTAGGTGTGAATAAAATTCTATCAAATGATTGAATTAAGTGTTATTTTTAGATTATTTTTTTTAATTCTATTATGCCATTCACGAGTAAGGGTATGTTTGTAACTAAATTAAAAAGAACATGATTGGGGCTACATCAAAGTACTAAAAAAGAGAGAATTGAGTCTGGACCAAATGATAGTGTATTAATAGCGCATAATGATGGTTATGTTCATAATTTATTGTAGGATATATGAATGTAATTACATCAAATTGCTGCCTAGGATATGATTGCAATTATACATATTTTGGGGGTAAAGTGCAAGTTGTTTTTTGGGATATGATTGGAAACATTTGGAATGGGTGAAATGGTTATTTTTGTACTGGGCATAATCCGCTTTCCAGCTTTTATATATGAATGATATCTGAATTCTAAGTGAATGTAAAATATCTAAGTAAAATAATATGGATATCTGAATTAAAATATCCAAGCAAATTGCACCACCTTTTTTATGATTTCTTGTATTTAGAAACTTTATGGGAAATAATATCATAATTATATGATGGAGAATTCGATAAGAAGAACTTGTAAGCTAAAAGAGTACAATAAGTTGTAAGTTAAAAATGTGTTGTTCAATAAAACATCTAAATTGAAGTTATTAATGATAAGAATAAAGACCCTAACTACAATCTGTAACTGAATTTATATTATTTTGTGTGTACTTTGGGATGTAAATACTCTCAGTTTATTCTTGCTTCACAATTTCTTGATAAGCTCTTCTTCAACATTAAAAACTGCCCTTAATGAGTGATTGAAACTTAATATTTGCGAGGTTACTCCATAACTCGTTTGAGTTTCTCACTCATTTGACTTGCTGAGCAATTGGGTACAGTGTTCTGCTTGTTGTTCTGTATCAATTTTCTACTTTTTCTCTGCTAGACTCATTTGTGAATTTCGTGTTGTGTTAGCCATAATTTATGATTTTTTTGGGGACCTTTTGGTATAAAAAAATATTCATTGCTACATTAAATCTAGAAGTTAACTTGCTTTTGCTGTTTCCATCTGTCCTGGAATTATGGCATGTAAGTTGATGATGTCTTCCCAACTCTATGTTGGGCTTTTAAGTTGGCCTTTATAAGGTCATGATGTACCGAAAGTTTCATCCTCCTTGTGTTCATGTAGCATCTCATTTTTTATCATTCACACGTACAAGATGTGCTTCTCATTAATATGATGCAGCTGCCAAATAACCAAAATTATATATGATGTTAATAAAGAATTAATATTGAAAGAAGTATTTCTATTTGCAATCAATTACTTAAACTTTGGATTTTATGCATTGATCTCTCTATATGATTTTTTATTTCCATTTGTATTTTTAGTTCTTTAGTTTGTGATACACTAGTCACTGGAATCTTTTGATTCAAGCTCTGTGCTTTTCTCTGAAATTCCATGGAATATCCATAGGTTCTTCATGATGTACTTGAGATTGATGGAGATGATGAACCATCGGAAGTGGTAATAATTGAAGCTAGTGCGTATGACAAGAATAAGCAACCCATGGAATATGATAACAATTTTCAGAAGCATTTTAAGGTTTGCAAACAATTTTAGAAATTTCACTTTAGTACAACTTATCAATCAGTTGACACTTCTTCTTTGCTGCTCTTTCAGAATATTTCACCCAACAATCGTACTGGTTCTAGTACAGACCATGACTCGGAAAATATTTTACTTGACTGCATGGCTGGTGATGCTGATGACTATGGAGATGACTATCCAGATGATTATGAGTATGATGACAATGAATATGATGAAATGGGTGCTGAAGAATATTTATATGATGATGATGATGATGCAGTTGATAACAATTTTAATCTGACTGCTCAATTTGATGATTTAGACCTACCTCCAGGAGTGGAGGCAACCGTCCCATGGTTGCAGAAACCTGAGAAAGCCAGCAAGAAAGTAGTGATAGATGTGGAAGCACTGAAAAATTATAACCAATTTAAACGATTTGATACTGTTCAGGATTTCTCTGACCATTATTATGTCCAACAAAAGGCAACTAAAGGCATTTCCACAGTACAAAAGGTATCTATTTCATAATTTTCACAATGTCATTTTATTTTTATTTACTTAACATCATAATTTGTTAATGACAGCCATCAAAGGATTGGACAAAGAGGATTCAGTATGAATGGAAGATCTTGGAAAAAGACTTACCAGGTGAGGGTATATCTGAATATGCTGTAGCACTTGAGCATGGTTATTTGATCTAGCTGTTGTTTCAAAATTGTAATTGTTGGTGGTATTAGCAGGCAAACAAATAAGAAGACATTGATTTCGTTTTTGTTAGATATGCTATTAGTTATGCATATAGGTTAGATGGGTTATTGGATATCCATGTAGTGGGAGTCTCTTATGTATATGCTATCCTTCTCATAATAATGTTAAATGGGTTATACTTATGGTCTGATGTTGTTCCCGTTCTCATTAATAGGATGTCGTCTTCTCTCTTGTTAGTGAGACACTCCTTAGAAGACTTCATCCTGCATGGTATGGAGTTGTTTTCCTTACCCTCAAGAGTTTTTGGATGAATTGCCTTTATTCAAGGTCTTGATAAGTTGTCTCCTTGTTCTCTTAAGTTTGTCTTAATCAAGTATCAATGAACTCAAAAGGAATACAAGTGTTATCATACTTTTACTTGTCGGTACATCGTCTTCGTCAATGATACCTTGTTTGAGTCCCAACCTTTTTTTTGCTTTATTACATCTTTTCAATGGGGTGTCCCTTTTCCTTATTAAGGAGTCTGTCAGTGTCGAATAGACCCATTGTCGTGGAACATGATTTGCCTCATCCTTTGCTGATAAACCATGGTCAATGGTGGTCACATATGACACCTTCTACTGAGTCAGTTCCTACATCTATGGATCCACCTTTGTCTGTCCTTGATGTTCTCATTGTTTTTCGTAAGGGTAAGCGATCTACTATTGCTTATCCTGTCTCTTATTTTATTTCCTATGATCGACTTTACCTTTTATTTTGCAACTTTGCCTTGTAACTTTATTTCTAGAAACTATCAAGAAGTATTTCATATTCTACATTGGACGATAGTTATGGATGAGGAAATGCGGGCACTGACCTCTCGTGACACATGGGAATTGGTTACATGCTTCACTGGAACTAACATAGTTAGCTGTAAATGGGTCTTTACGGACTCAAATGGGTTTGGTTGCTCATGGCTTCACACGGGTTGATTATGAGAAGACATTCTCTTTTATGGTTCGACTGAACTTCATATGTGATTTAATTTTTATTGTTGTCAATCAGTTATAGGAGTTATGTCAACGTAATGTGAAAAATACTTTTTTCTATGGTGATTTGGCAGAATAGTGCATATGTAACATCCTTTCGGGTATCTTATTCAGGGGGGATCGTGCTTGTATGCTTTAAAGAACTATCAAGAAGTATTTCATATTCTACATTGGACGATAGTTATGGATGAGGAAATGCGGGCACTGACCTCTCGTGGCACATGGGAATTGGTTACATGCTTCACTGGAACTAACATAGTTAGCTGCAAATGGGTCTTTACGGACTCAAATGGGTTTGGTTGCTCATGGCTTCACACGGATTGATTATGAGAAGACATTCTCTTTTATGGTTCGACTGAATTTCATATGTGATTTACTTTTTATTGTTGTCAATCAGTTATGGGAGTTATGTCAACGTAATGTGAAAAATATTTTTTTCTATGGTGATTTGGCAGAACAGTGCATATGTAACATCCTTTCGGGTATCTTATTCAGGGGGGATCGTGCCTGTATGCTTTAAAGGACTATATATGATCTTGAGCAACGTCCACGAGACCTAGTTTGAAAAATTCGACAAAGTTGTCATGGACAATGGCTTTCAAAGTTGTGCTGTTGATTATTCATTGTTTATCAAGAAACAAACTAACAGATATGGTTTCTTGGTTATGTTTGTTGATGATATTCTTTTGACTAGATGTGACATTGTGGAGATCAATGAGACAAAGGAATATATGAAGAGGCATTTTGTTATTAAAGATATGAAAACCTCATGTATTTTCTGAGAATTGAGTTTGCTTATGTCAAGGATAAGATGACATTATCCTAAAGGAAATATACCATTGATCTCTTCTAAAAGACAGTCTTTTAGGGTGTAAGTTAGAAAATACTTCAATTGAGCCTTCTGGGATGACTCGTCTCAGCCTTTTGAGAATACAGGTAGATATAGACGATTAATTGGGAAGTTGATTTATTTAACTGTTACTCACCTAGATATTTCATATGTTGTGGGACTTCTCGTTTAGTTCATGCATGAGCTCAAGATTGACCCATTAGCAGGGGACTTTATGTGTATTTGCATACATTTAGAGCACACCTTTATAGGAAGCATGGTCACACTCGAGTTCAAGCTTATTTTGATTCAGGTTATGCGGGTGACAAAGGAGATAGGAAATCTATATATAGGTATTGTACTTATATAGAAGGTAATCTCATGATATGGAGAAGTAAGAAGTAAAATTTGGTGTTTAGATTCAGTGCAGAAATAGAGTATAGATCCATGGTGCAGACTGCATACGAGATGATGTAGTTCAGGTCTTTACTAGTTGAGCTTGATTTTCTTGTAGAGGTTTTGATGTGTATGCATTGTGACAATTAGGTAGTAATATTTATTGCTAACAATCCTACGTCTCACGAACTTATGAAATACATTGAGGTTAATTGTCATTGTGTGCGTGATATGGTAATGAGAGAGCTAATTGATACTTCATATACTCAATCTCCAGAGTAGCAAAGGGTCGAGTGGTGGGGTGTTTGAAATCCTTTGTAGCAAATTAGGCATGATTAATATATATGCTCTAGCTTGAGAGGGAAGGTTAGATATGCTGTTAGTTATGTATATGAGATAAATGTGTTATTGAATATCCATGTAGTGGGTGTCTCATATATATATATATATGTAATCTTTCTGATAGTAATGAATTAATTCTCATTCTTTACCCCAATCTTACAGTTTTCATGTTTTGTTCGATTCCTTCCACTAATTTTACATCTCTATGTAGAAAAATGGAAAAGTCTATATGAATCTTGTTCTTCTATAATTTGGAATTTATTCTAATAAATCTTGTTTTGCTCCAGGGCAGCATGCTTGTTTGCAGTTTTTTTTCTATTAATGCGATGATCGTTTGGTTGAGGAACCATACTTTCTTGTGTCCCATAAATGTTCCTGATTTACTTGTCTTTATAATTTTCAACAGAGACAATATTTGTTAGAGTTTATGAGGAGAGGATGGATCTCCTAAGGGCTGTCATCATTGGACCTGCTGGAACTCCTTATCATGATGGCCTGTTCTTTTTCGATGTGTTATTTCCTTTAAGCTATCCCAATACACCTCCGGTATGTGGTGATGTTCTTTTTTATATCTATTTTAACTTTTTTAGCTCTAGATTATTGATATGGAGTCATTCTGAAACTGATTCTTCTATCCATGTAGCTAGTGAATTACCACTCAGGTGGCCTACGATTGAACCCAAACTTGTATAATTGTGGGAAAGTTTGCCTTAGCCTTCTTGGCACATGGAGTGGCAAAGGCTGTGAGAAATGGAGCCCAGGAAATTCAACCATGCTGCAGGTCTTGGTCTCTATCCAGGCTCTGGTTTTAAATGCAAAACCATATTTTAACGAACCTGGTTATGCAAGTTCTGCTGGAAGTGTTCAAGGGGAGAACAAATCATTGGCCTATAATGAGGAGGCCTTCTTGTTATCTTGCAAGACAATGATGTATGCAATGCGAAGGCCACCAAAGGTGTGTTTTGGTTTAGCCATATTAATTTCATAGTATCTTTGGGATCCTCTAGAATCTTAGGTTTATGTTGGACAATTGATACAATGTGTAAGGATCTATTAAAACTAGTGTGTTGTTCGAAACAAAAGTGTAGCTGAAATGAGGATGTTAAGATGAATAAGTGGTAATACTTTAAGAGATCAATTAAGAATAGAATTCATTTGCATTAGGATGGGGTAGTGCAAGTGAGGAGAAATTGAGAGAGAACTGTCTTTGATGGTTTGCCTATTTTGAGAAAAATCTTTAGGTGCACCAGTAAGGAATGGAGAATTAATTGATTTTGGAGGAGTTAAAATAGGTAGAGGAAGACTTAAAATTACTTGGTTATAAATAGTGAAAATTGATCTAAATATATTTAACAGAGGATGTAGCACTTGACAGAAATAAATTGAGAGCGAGGACCCCACATATTGGGATTAAGGCGTGGTGGTGGTTGTGGTTTATGTTCATGTTTGTGTTTTTGTTGTTGTTGTTGTATTGAAACTTGTGTAGGCTGCATAAACTTGGATGGAATTGCATAAATGTCATCTTTTTCCATCAAAAAATTGCACAAAAGCATTTTCCTAACTTTTTACTGTCTCCAGAACTTTGAGTGCTTTGTGACTGGGCATTTCTGTGAGCGGGGGCGTGACATTCTAGTTGCATGTAAGGCTTATATGAATGGCGCTCAGGTTGGCTGTGTCGATGGAAAGGGGATTCAAGATGTAGACGAGGGTGATACAAGCTGCTCAAGTACATTCAGAAACTCTTTGAAGGTGGTGTACGAAGATCTCTTGATGGAATTTACAGTAAAAGGAGCTGACTGTAATGAGTTTCTCGTCCAGAAAGTCAAAGCTGGGTTAGCCAATGCGCCAGATACCACACTTAGGCTGTGAGATTAACTCTGCTTGATACTGAAGGCAATAGTTTTTCTGTGGAGATTGAACCTTAAAATTTTCTTTGTTAGTGGTGTAGGTATTGCCATAACTGCGAGGTCCTTGTACAGTCTAGATATTTGGAAAATAGAATTTGTAAATACTATCGCGGTAAAACCTTTTATATAGATTACAAAGGTACATTTAGCACGATGTCTCTTGATTAAGAAGGGTTTGTCCTCTTTAATTTAGTCAAATAATTTAAACTTGGCTGGGGAAGGAACAATAGACACGGACTTTTCTCTGTTTATATTATAGTATGGTTTCCATTATTGACCTGACATACAGGATGTGACATAATCAGTTTATTTCTTCCCGCATTGCTTTTGGATTTTCATTGGATGTTTCATGTGGAGATGGTATTTAGACTCAGTTTTTTTTCTTAGCCTGCTGTAATCTTGATTTGTGATTTCAAAGTGGTAGTCTGAAATGAAAGCTAAGCAGATTGAAATGCAAATCATGAAAATTATGAAGAAATAGAAGTGACACATGTTAGACCACATGTAACTCATAGCATTCAAAAATAGCTCAAGGTCATTGTTATGTAAAGATTCAAAGGAAGGAGAAGAAATTAGAAATCACACACAAAACACAAGAATTTACTTGGTTCTTTAAATAGGTACGTCCACGGATGGAGAGCGGGAGGAGGTTGTTCCATTAGATCAAATGGGGATACAAAATGTGTTCTTCCAAATTGGGTGTTCTAGCCAAGTTTAAATTCTTGGGCACGTCAAATGGTCAAAAGACCAAAATACCTCTAGTACAAGTTATAATCAAATTCAAGACACATTCAACAGTCATCTTGGTAGTGTGCAATATCCCTCTGGTAGTGTGCTCTCCTCTGTTGAATGACACCCGTTTCTGTTTTTCAAAGATGCAATGTTTACACAAGTCTATCCCAATAAACTTGTGTCCATCCAACCTGTCCAAACTACTGAGTTTCTGCATCCCTTTCTGTCCCAAATGTCTAAGTCTGGAATGCCAAATGGCGGACGTGGATTGCTGATCAGCAGCAACAGTGGCAGCGACACCTACAACTGGAGAACCTTGAAGAATGTACAAAGATCCATTCTTGACTCCTTTCAACACCATCAAGGAGCCCTTCGAGACAAGCAGCTTGCCTCCTCCACCAGAGTACTTGAAGCCCATGGAATCAAGTGCCATCAAGGAAATCAAGCTTTTTCCTAACTTGGGAACATGCCATACGTCTTCTAGTGTCCTCACTGTGCCGTCATGCATCCTGAAACGGATTGTGCCAACACCTGCTCTTGTACAGACATCATCATTGGCCAAGGTAACCTGTCCACCATCAACCTGCTCATATGTGTGGAAATACTCCTTATTTGGAGTCATATGGTGAGATGCACCAGAATCTAAAATCCAACTCTGATCTGAGTAAGCACTGTAAGAAATTGTAAGAGAGTAATCACCTACTGATGTTGAGTCCTCTTTCTCTACTACAGCAGCATTTGCTTTTGACTTTAGCTTGGGACAGTTCGCTTTCCAATGTCCCTTTTCCTTGCAGTAATTGCAAGTGT